>JARSSU010028598.1:0-40083 GCA_029619165.1 Eurosta solidaginis | reverse complement strand
GTGCAAATAGGATATTATCCGATAAACGAATAACCCACCAAACAATGATATAATTTTTCTTAAAAAATCAATAGTACTTTTATACTCGAATTGTTTTATAGTAGGTAGAGTGTTGCATCGAAGGAGAGTGTTGGTGTTCGAAACCTGCTGTAGGCTGTAGTATAAACTCTTGTATTTCGTCACTTATGGTAATATGCAGTGTAGATTTTCAGAATTATAAGACACAGAAAATTTTAAAGCCTACATCTAAAGCAGGAAGTATTTTCTTTCCCGAGCTTCGTATAAACAAGGACCTTTCTGTCGAGGTAGATTTAATGTTTATAATTTTATTCTGTCCGAGTCAATTTCAACCGTGATTATTAATGTAGTAAAAGGACGAAAGAATTTGAGTGTAATAACGACCTAGATATGTATCTTTTTCATGTGTGGCAATATCTATCATAAGCCGACGATGAGTGTTCTCAGATCATAACAAAACTTATACTCCAAGTATTTTGGCATTGGCCTAAAGATGCTGAAAACCATAGGACAGCTGAACACTTTGTGTACATCGTGTCGAGTATACATTGATCAGTCGGATCAGGACAACAATACATTTTGTATGGGTGGGTGGGGATGCCACCAATGATACGTGAGACATGAACCTCCTTGCCATTCATAGAGTGTTTAGATTTGTGCAGTCTTGCCAGCGGATAGGATCATAGACGAGTAAGTCCTATGCCAGCGTACCTACATGAGATAACGCAGTACTCACAGTTCAACGGCAGTTGCGGATCCAGTTCCATTGTCAACTAGTAAGTATCTGTGTGCGGGAATCAGTTGTACTGAATTTTCCGCATGGAAACGAGAGAACGTTCTGTCACAGAGCACACTTATTATTGATAAGCATTTTGTAACTATACAAGGAAAAGGCCGAGATTCACACTTCTCGTATGCAACAATTTAAATGTATGTCATCCGATGTTAGGTGATCATATTGTAGAACCTCGGTCACGACCCATTTTCAAACCACTCAGTACCAAGAAGACAGTAATGCTACTTACTGCAACGACATTCCTAGGTTTATTCAAAGAGTTTGGTCACAACATAGGATTCAAAAGAGTGGCGATTGTTCATAGACTAGCACTACACTGAGTTTGAAGGCTGTATTATTGTATATTGGTAACAAAAAGCCTTCTATCCCGATCGCACAAGGAATGCAGTACATACAAAGGACACCACGAGGAAATGCAAACACTACACAAATTTATCAAATAGAAGAGCCTAGATTGGAAAATATGTTCTGATCTCAAAGTCGTTGCAATGCTATGCGGTCTACAAAGTATGCTACACCAAGCACGTGCTGCTTCCTCTGCAGATAGGCGAGCTCGTAGGACCACTACATCAGAAAGGACTGGCCGGAAAGAGTCGAGTTACCGTTGCGTGTGGATAACATCAAATCACCCCCTCTTGTCAAGAAAGAGGAAAATCATACTTCCACTCTTACACATCAAGCTCGGTCTCATTAAAAACTTTCTTAAGCTTATGGACAAGAAGGCGACGCATTCGACTATTGAAACAATTTTTTCAGATCATTTCGCAAGCCAGTGATCAAGGAGGTATTTTTGGTATGATTTTTAATAATCGGGATTGCCCAGATTTCTTTTTTAAATGTATGAAAAACCATTTATTTGCAGCAATAATTTTATAATTTATTTAAATAATTTGGGAAAATTTAACAACGTGACATCAGACGGACAAGGCGACAGCTGTTTCGATTATACCTTGTAAATCTCTTCAAAGCCTTTTCTCCCGGGAGTGGGAGTCGAACTCGCACCCCTACGATAGTTGAAATGGTTGTAAACGCATTCAGCTACGTCATGCCTGTTGTGAAGTCTTTCCCAATTGCCTTCTTTTTGCATATTTTTAATCTTTTACACATTGCATACTTCGTATGCAATTATGTGTTTAAAGCTATGCTTGGTACGGCGGTTTTCAAAGAAACTTTGGTTTTGTTGCTGTTTTCGTTCTATTTATAGAACTACAACGAATTAACCAATTTTGTCTGTTTGTATGATTTTTAATAATCGGGATTGCCCATATTGCTTTTTTTAAATGTATGAAAACATTTATTTGAAGCAATTTTTTAATTTTATAATTTATTTAATAATTTGGGAAAAATTTAAACAACGTGACATCAGGACGGACAAGGCGACAGCTGTTTCGATTATACCTTGTAAATCTCTTCAAAGCCTTTTCTCCCGGGAGTGGGAGTCGAACTCGCACCCCTACGATAGTTGAAATGGTTGTAAACGCATTCAGCTACGTCATGCCTGTTGTGAAGTCTTTCCCAATTGCCTTCTTTTTGCATATTTTAATCTTTTACACATTGCATACTTCGTATGCAATTATGTGTTAAAGCTATGCTTGGTACGGCGGTTTTCAAAGAAACTTTGGTTTTGTTGTCTGTTTTCGTTCTATTTATAGAACTACAACGAATTAACCAATTTTGTCTGTTTGTATGATTTTTAATAATCGGGGATTGCCCATATTGCTTTTTTTAAATGTATGAAAACATTTATTTGAAGCAATTTTTTAATTTTATAATTTATTTAATAATTTGGGAAAAATTTAAACAACGTGACATCAGGACGGACAAGGCGACAGCTGTTTCGATTATACCTTGTAAATCTCTTCAAAGCCTTTTCTCCCGGGAGTGGGAGTCGAACTCGCACCCCTACGATAGTTGAAATGGTTGTAAACGCATTCAGCTACGTCATGCCTGTTGTGAAGTCTTTCCCAATTGCCTTCTTTTTGCATATTTTAATCTTTTACACATTGCATACTTCGTATGCAATTATGTGTTAAAGCTATGCTTGGTACGGCGGTTTTCAAAGAAACTTTGGTTTTGTTGCTGTTTTCGTTCTATTTATAGAACTACAACGAATTAACCAATTTTGTCTGTTTGTATGATTTTTAATAATCGGGGATTGCCCATATTGCTTTTTTTTAATGTATGAAAACATTTATTTGAAGCAATTTTTTTAATTTTATAATTTATTTAATAATTTGGGAAAAATTTAAACAACGTGACATCAGGACGGACAAGGCGACAGCTGTTTCGATTATACCTTGTAAATCTCTTCAAAGCCTTTTCTCCCGGGAGTGGGAGTCGAACTCGCACCCCTACGATAGTTGAAATGGTTGTAAACGCATTCAGCTACGTCATGCCTGTTGTGAAGTCTTTCCCAATTGCCTTCTTTTTGCATATTTTAATCTTTTACACATTGCATACTTCGTATGCAATTATGTGTTAAAGCTATGCTTGGTACGGCGGTTTTCAAAGAAACTTTGGTTTTGTTGCTGTTTTCGTTCTATTTATAGAACTACAACGAATTAACCAATTTTGTCTGTTTGTATGATTTTTAATAATCGGGGATTGCCCATATTGCTTTTTTTAATGTATGAAAACATTTATTTGAAGCAATTTTTTAATTTTATAATTTATTTAATAATTTGGGAAAAATTTAAACAACGTGACATCAGGACGGACAAGGCGACAGCTGTTTCGATTATACCTTGTAAATCTCTTCAAAGCCTTTTCTCCCGGGAGTGGGAGTCGAACTCGCACCCCTACGATAGTTGAAATGGTTGTAAACGCATTCAGCTACGTCATGCCTGTTGTGAAGTCTTTCCCAATTGCCTTCTTTTGCATATTTTAATCTTTTACACATTGCATACTTCGTATGCAATTATGTGTTAAAGCTATGCTTGGTACGGCGGTTTTCAAAGAAACTTTGGTTTTGTTGCTGTTTTCGTTCTATTTATAGAACTACAACGAATTAACCAATTTTGTCTGTTTGTATGATTTTTAATAATCGGGGATTGCCCATATTGCTTTTTTAAAATGTATGAAAACATTTATTTGAAGCAATTTTTTAATTTTATAATTTATTTAATAATTTGGGAAAAATTTAAACAACGTGACATCAGGACGGACAAGGCGACAGCTGTTTCGATTATACCTTGTAAATCTTCAAAGTTTTCATACATTTAGCAATATGGGCAATCCCCGATATTAAAAATCTACAAACAGACAAAATTGGTTAATTCGTTGTAGTTCTATAAATAGAACGAAAACAGCAACAAAAACCAAAGTTTCTTGAAAACCGCCGTACCAAGCATAGCTTTAACACATAATTGCATACGAAGTATGCAATGTGTAAAAGATTAAAATATGCAAAAAGAAGGCAATTGGGAAAGACTTCACAACAGGCATGACGTAGCTGAATGCGTTTACAACCATTTCAACTATCGTAGGGGTGCGAGTTCGACTCCCACTCCCGGGAGAAAAGGCTTTGAAGAGATTTACAAGGTATAATCGAAACAGCTGTCGCCTTGTCCGTCCTGATGTCACGTTGTTTAAATTTTTCCCAAATTATTAAATAAATTATAAAATTAAAAAATTGCTTCAAATAAATGTTTTCATACATTTAAAAGCAATATGGGCAATCCCCGATTATTAAAAATCATACAAACAGACAAAATTGGTTAATTCGTTGTAGTTCTATAAATAGAACGAAAACAACAACAAAACCAAAGTTTCTTTGAAAACCGCCGTACCAAGCATAGCTTTAACACATAATTGCATACGAAGTATGCAATGTGTAAAAGATTAAAATATGCAAAAAGAAGGCAATTGGGAAAGACTTCACAACAGGCATGACGTAGCTGAATGCGTTTACAACCATTTCAACTATCGTACGGGGTGCGAGTTCGACTCCCACTCCCGGGAGAAAAGGCTTTGAAGAGATTTACAAGGTATAATCGAAACAGCTGTCGCCTTGTCCGTCCTGATGTCACGTTGTTTAAATTTTTCCCAAATTATTAAATAAATTATAAAATTAAAAAAATTGCTTCAAATAAATGTTTTCATACATTTAAAAAAGCAATATGGGCAATCCCCGATTATTAAAAATCATACAAACAGACAAAATTGGTTAATTCGTTGTAGTTCTATAAATAGAACGAAAACAACAACAAAAACCAAAGTTTTCTTTGAAAACCGCCGTACCAAGCATAGCTTTAACACATAATTGCATACGAAGTATGCAATGTGTAAAAGATTAAAATATGCAAAAAGAAGGCAATTGGGAAAGACTTCACAACAGGCATGACGTAGCTGAATGCGTTTACAACCATTTCAACTATCGTAGGGGTGCGAGTTCGACTCCCACTCCCGGGAGAAAAGGCTTTGAAGAGATTTACAAGGTATAATCGAAACAGCTGTCCGCCTTGTCCGTCCTGATGCACGTTTGTTAATTTTTCCCAAATTATTAAATAAATTTATAAAATTAAAAAAATTGCTTCAAATAATGTTTTCATACATTTAGCATATGGGCAATCCCGATTATTAAAAAATCATACAAACGACAAAATTGGTTATTCGTTGTAGTTCTATAAATAGAACGAAAACAGCAACAAAACCAAAGTTTCTTTGAAAACCGCCGTACCAAGCATAGCTTTAACACATAATTGCATACGAAGTATGCAATGTGTAAAAGATTAAAAATATGCAAAGGAAGGTATTTTGTTGGACCACAAATAAAAAAGTTGATCACCAATATCATTCAAAGGACACTACTCATCATCAGTTGAGCAGCAGCGTGAGAATTCTTTGAAAGGTCGTGCTTCTTTCTCGGTAGACACAAAAGCCTTAGACTACGAGCAGCTAGTGAACGACTTAATCCAAAAATTATGCGAAATGGTAAATATAAAGCTTATTAAATAATTTCCACAAATTCTATAACTTGTTACTAAGCTATATTTTCTTCCAGGCTAAATATGTGTTTAAAAATTCACTTCTGCCCTCACATTTGAGCTTTTTGTTTCCGGCAATCTTGGCGACGAAAGTGACGAACATGGCGAAAGGTTCAACAGCAAATGAACTTAATTGATGAGCGATATCAAGGATTTCTGGGACGTCGCAATGATGGGTGATAACTGCTGGTTTCTCATGAGAGAGAACCGATCCTAATTGAATAAGCGTCAAGTCGAACACATCATTATTCTCGCACTACATAGTAACATATCAAATTAAGATAAAGATTGTTAGAATCTAGTATAAACATAATCAATTTAAAAAAAGTTAAAAATATGGTAATTTCATTCATAAATTGAACATTTAACTAAACAGAAACAGAGCATAGCTAGATATCACTCTGTCTTTATACCAATACATACGTTTTGAGGTATACGGTGCAATTGCGCAACCTGGGTATTTTTATTTGATCGCTTATCACTTAACGTGGTTTTGTGCTGTCGATTTTCTCGCTGATAGCTTATCTTTTTTTTAATAAACAGAGCTTTACGTAAAGAAAAAATATCTGGATAAACGTTGTGGTTTTGGAATGATGGCCTCGACAAAAAGAATGTTTCTTCATATTTTTCATAAAACAAAAAACAAAAAACTCTGAAATGGTACTAATATCTCGAAAACTACCTGTTGAGCAAAAACAGTGTATCTGTAAACTTTTTTGCATTTGCTTGACCCAGTCGTGAGATATACGTAATTAAGGGAGCCATCTTTTTGGTCTCGAATAACGGTAAATTGCAAATATCTCAAAAACGGAACCATAGAATCAAAAATGACTCAATTTTCGAAATCAGTGGTGGTTTTACATACGAATTCATAACGGTGTCTCTGGTAAATTTGGCCGTCGACCAGTGTAATGACAAGTATTCACTGTGCGAACTATTTGAAAGTGAAAATTGTGATAAATCTAGTGTTTATACTGTATAATTAACAAAAGATCCTATATAAGCGATATTTTCTAAACTTCATACCAAAGAGCTGTAAATCGAGTTGTTCAAAGATTTCAAATGTGACCTTGTAAACGCGGACTGAAAGTATCTGCATTCACACAGGTATTAAAGTGTACGTACATATTGCTTTAGGTCGAAATCTTCGTTAAATATAACATAAAGCAGTAACAACGTATCAAGAGGAACTAGAAACAGGAAAGAGGAGGAGAAATAGAATCAGGAATAATAAAGTAGACTCGGGAGCATGAATGAGAAATAGGAATAGTAAAGGAGAGGGATATAGATAGGAATAGTAAAAGGCGATATTGCAGCCAGAGAGAGTTTCTAAATTTCAGCTGAGGACGTTTCGAATTTCCGAATCTATCTGCCTGTCATTTCTCATCAAAATTGCTACTATAAGCCCAGTGATTTAAAATGCTGTTCTATTTTGGATCTGTGTGTGTCTACGTCCGACTCAGTAGAGAACAGAGCATAGAGCAGAGCACTAGCATAAAAAGTGATAGCATTTACTTAGGCTCTGCTATGAGCTACGTCGTGTTTTAAAGGCGGAGAAATAGCAGAATAAATGATATTTCTAGTGGAGCTATAGCAGAAAACAAAATTGTTTAATTTTTGCAAAATATTTAGAAAATAAAATTAAAATTTTTGTCTTGCAAAAATCAGTGAAGGCATTTGAAATTAATGGTGCAATACCAGCTTTGCAAACAAAACAGGTGTTGTTGCCGCCTGACTCAAGATGAAATTTATTGCTATGTTGTTCTGGCGGTGCATGTTACGTAGACGTTTCTCGCACTACTATGTGCTGATTGCCACCATGACATACACCAAAACACAATACAGAATAGCTTCAATATCAACTTTAAGACTGACAGTTAAAACCACAAGCACAAATCACAAGGCTTATCAGCTCCAACAACAAAAACAAAAAAAGGATCATGTTCTGCATAACGCTCCAATACAAATTGCTTATCGTTCGCAGCTTTATTCTGCTACTGTGCTCCGCTGCAAAACACGACGTTGAAGCTCATGCAGAGCTTAAAATGCTACGGCACTGCACTAAACTCTGTGATGTTCAAGCAAGAACGGTAGCGGTATATTTTTCATTAATTTTGTTACTCTGGCGTAGCAAATGCAAACAATGCTTAGACTTATTATTATTTTAACTTCTCTTATCTTGATTGCTGTGATCATGGCTGTTGAAATGCTAATAGCCAGTGTTGCTCAAACTTTTTATACTCAGTTGAGCAGAGCTCACAGAGTATATTAACTTTGATTGGATAACGGTTGGTTGTACGGGTATAAAGGATCGAGATAGTTATAGACTTCATATATCAAAATCATCAGTACGAAAAAAAATTTGATTGAGCCATTTCCGTCGTCCGCCGTCCGTCCGTCCGTTAACAGGATAACTTGAGTAAATTTTGAGGTATCCTGATGAAATTTTGGTGTGTAGATTCCTGGAGACATCTTCTCAGATCGCTATTTAAATGAACGATACCGGACTATAAAACCACGCCACTTTCTCGATATCGAAAGTTTCGAAAAAACCGAAAAAGTGCGATTTTGGACAATGGAAGATATCATGATAATTTGGCAGGAACGTTACTCCTATTACTATATGTATCCTAATAAAAAATTTGCAACGACCACGCCCACTTAAAAAAAATTTTGTTTAATTCAAATATAATAAAAAAGTTAATATCTTTACAGTATATAGGTAAATTATGTCAACATTCATTCAGTAATTATATGGTGCACAAAATACAAAAATAAAGAAAATTTCAAAATGGGTGTGGCTCCGCCTTTCTTTTTTGTTGTTTTTTGGTGTTTGTGTTGTGGGGGCTTAGATTCTAAGACGATAAAGAAAATTTCAAATGGGTGTGGCTCCGGCCTTTTTCATTTAATTTGTCTAGGATACTTTTAATGCATAAGTCGAACAAAAATTTACCAATCTTGTGAAATTTGGTAGGGCTTAGATTCTAAGACGATAACTGTTTTCTGTGAAAAGGTGAAATCGGGTGAAGCACGCCCAGTTTTTATACACAGTCGACCGTCTGTCCTTCAGCAAAAATCGGATATATCTTTACTAAACTCAGTTCACGTACTTATCTGATCTCACTTTGTATTGGTATAAAAAATGGCCGAAATCCGACTATGACCACGATATCGAAAATTACGAAAAAATGAAAAAATGCAACAATTCTATACCAATACGAAAAAGGGATGAAACATGGTAATATTGGTTTATTGACGCAATATAACTTTAGAAAAACTTTGTAAAATGGGTGTGACCATACCATATTAATAGAAGAAAATGAAAAAGTTCTGCAGGGCGAAATTAAAGCCTTGGAATCTTGGCAGGATACTGTTCGTGGTATTACATATAAAAATAAATTTAGCGGTATCCAACAGATGATGTTCTGGTCACCCTGGTCCACATTTTGTTCGATATCTGGAAAACGCCTTCACATATACAACTACCACCACTTCCTTTTAAACCCTCATTAATACCTTTCATTTGATACCCATATCGTATAAACAATTCTAGAGTCACCCTGGTCCACCTTTATGGCGATATCTCGAAAAGCGTCCCCTATAGAACTAAGCCCACGCCCTTTTAAAATACTCTTAATACTCCATTTGATACACATGTCATACAAACACATTCCAGGGTTACCTAGGTTCATTTCCTTTCATGGTGATTTTCCCTTATTTTGTCTCCATATCTCTCAGCTGAGTATGTAATGTTCGGTTACACCCGAACTTACCTTCCTTACTTTTTGTATTGAGTGCAATCATAATATATGTACAAATATATATACACTAAATTTGAAGAATTCGCTCATTAATATCTAATCTAGGTCGATGTAAAGTTTCAAAAACTGCTCGAGCGTTAACTCAGAAATTGTTGAGACCACGAAAATATTTGAGGGATCTCGAACTTGTGACTTATGACTTTTCTACCATTAACGTAATGTCAAAAAAAAGGCGTATACAAGTTTCCAAGCTATAAATATTGCTGGCTACCCCGTAAAAGGGTTGCGCTACACAACCCTTTGAATCAATTTGCTTTTTTAGACGCCTCTTACAACAGACATACCTGTCTAAACCATCTAACCCGCTCCGCTGGAGGTTTTCGGTCAGCTCACTTCATAGATGTAGAGAGAGTTGTGCGCAGTGACAGTGATCCGAAAAAGCCACATAAAACAACATTAATCAATGGAAAGAAACCAACAGAAATAGCCTTGGCATGGTGACGCAACCGTACTTTAGGGCGCCCGACACAGCACAACGGTTAGAGGCGTACGATTTGAGCACCTGGACGGAAAAATGTCGGTCCTTAATGAATCATCAAGTGCTTTTGTGGTGGTTGATATCCTCGTAAAGGCTAAAGATGTTTCACACCACCTCAAAGTTGCGATGAATGGGACACTTAAAAAAGACTTTTAAAGCTTATTATTTTTCTCGACTGTCTATTCAGAAAAGCACAAACTCGTTGCCGAACTTGCGGTCTTGTGAACAAGAACTCCTCGCCAATGCCTACCGGTCTCGCATATGAGAAAAAATGTCGACAGCTACTCCTCAGCACAAGGTACTTCATATTCCATTGCTACCATATCGTCCAACAGAGGAGAAGGACGATATGTAGCACAACGTGGGATTGTTAACCAACCTTTGGCTAACTTTGCCGTTAATTATGTACGCCACCTCGACTAACTTGCAATAATTAAAACTAAAACGAATCACAAGTAAGAGTTAAACTAAACAGAATTTGGCTCAAAACTCCAGGAATAGTAAGTAAAAAAATAATAACTAATATTATGAAGTAAATAAAAATTTACGCTCGACTTACTTGCGTAAATGGCGCGCGTACCCCGCACAAGACCAGGTGTGCAACAATTGACGTACTGGCGTGCCTGCACCAAACAATTAAATACAAAGTATGCGAACATTTAGAATATAAAATAGCAAAGCACTAATAACACAAAATGACAAAGAAACAAAATACAGTCGTGTGCTCACGAAATGAAAATCTGAACAAGCGCAAAACGATTAAACTGAATAAAAACGCTCTTGCAAAAAAGTTGTTGCAAGTTACTGAAAGGGGAGATGATTGCACGCCTAACACACAAACAGAGTAAACAAACACCAAACAAACATACAACAAACAATCGCAAAATGTGGGTCTAAACCTCTGGCAGGCAAAGATAAGCTAACGAACTGATGGACTATGCAAACACACAAATCAATCATAGGTCGCGCCTACAAATAGAAGCACTACACACAAAAACTAACAGCTAGTGGAAGAGCGCGCACATCCTCAGCATCGATAGACTCTCAGTTAATGGCTTTTTACCATGAGGTTTTATACCAAACTTTTTCATATCAACATTGTGTTTTTTTTTTTTTTTTTTTTTTGTTTTTTTTTTTTTTTTTTTTTTTTTTTTTTTTTTTTTTTTTTTTTTTTTTTTTTTTTTTTTTTTTTTTTTTTTTTTTTTTTTTCTATTTTTTTTTTTTTTTTTTTTTTTTTTTTTTTTTTTTTTTTTTTTTTTTTTTTTTTTTTTTTTTTTTTTTTTTTTTTTTTTTTTTTTTTTTTTTTTTTTTTTTTTTTTTTTTTTTTTTTTTTTTTTTTTTTTTTTTTTTTTTTTTTTTTTTTTTTTTTTTTGTTTTTTTTTCTTTTTTTTTTTTTTTTTTTTTTTTTTTTTTTTTTGGCACTATGCTATGTTACTTTCGCATACAGTGCCCCAAAAATCTTGCATATTGATAAACACACATACATATGTACGTATATAGTATTGAATTTAGTACGCATAGTAGGAGCTTATCTGTTGCCTGAAAGTTCTTGAGTATTTACTTTTGTCCCACTTTATAAAATATCGGGAATGACAAAAGTTCGTGTAGACATTTTCGAGCTTGGGTTTTTGAAGGTACTTTCTCGAAAAACATAAGAAACCTGCAATTAATAAGTCAGCGTTAAAGTTATAAAACCTGCTCACGATTCTCACGACAAGAGACTCAGAAGCTCCAGTGGCGTAAGACAATATGCTCGCGAATAAGCGTGATTGTCGGTATAGGCAACTAAAACTCATAAACCCAAAATATTAACGTGGTCGTACGAAATCCGTGCCCGAGAGGAGCAGGCTACTACTACCTTAATGGTGTTTATTGTCGCAACATACTGTATAAATACTGGACAAATTACCATCCTTATCGAATCACTAGCAGACCCGGCAGACGTGTTCTGACCCTAAGACGTGGTATATCTGCATACACTTTAATAAGCTTTTCCGTCTAACTCTGCCCTTGCTCCTCTACGCTTTTCCTAATCTTTGGATTCACTCATCTCTCCGTGCATCTCGCTTCATCTATCTCCATCTTCGTCTCCGTCTATCTCTTTCTCAGTCTCTTCTCCGTCTCTCTTTCTCTTCTCTCAAGTTTTCTATTCTTCTCATATACTATGCCAGTCCCAGAGGGTGGTATGTATTTGTCCAGTCGAGTCCTTCAGTCCAGTCCCACTCGAGTCTACAGTCTCAGTCCCAGTCCTAATCCAGACCCAGTCCGTCTCTGGTCTACTTCCGATTAAAAAGACAATCGTAAATACGAATATAGGCAAATCTAGTTATACAAATTTCAGGCAAATCGAATAGGCGTATGTAAGTAGGTATGTGGGTATTATTAATTCATGTCTTATTTCGGCTTCGCATGCATATATTTATCAGTTTTGCCAGGTTGATGCGACTAAATCGAATATCACAATGAAAATTACTGTAAAAGCTCTTCAGCAACAGCTTCATTTTATATCAAAATACACCCACAATCTAGGGTATCCGGGTCCATGTTTTGGCTATATTCTCGAGACCCTAGTCACCAATAGGTATGAAAACTAACTGTACTAAAGCACTCATCTCAACAGCTTCATCTGATATCCATATTGTATGAACACATTCTAGGGTGCGGGTCTGTAGGCTATATCTGAGTAGAGGTTTACGCCAGGTCACCTTATTAGGCGGCGGCGCGGCGCTAGGCTCTATAATACGGGCGCGCGTGAGCCGGCTACGCGGTATTCTTACGTTTAAAATGACTTGGATTTTTCTATTAGATAAATATTTAGGAAGGTTTTGTTTGTATGTATTTAGGAAATCAACGTGTTGGCCACTTCGGAAAGATCCGCGGGTTTTTGCTACAGATCTCGCAGACCGTTCAAAATTTTTCAGCAGTAGCTCCTTGCTGAGGAATTGCCCCTCGTTCTCTTACTACACAGAGGCTTCGAACCTAACCCCGGTCTTTGGAATTGGTACTGCTGCGTCTGCTGAAAAGAAATAGAGATAGATAAAATACTCCACACTCTTGTCTGTATATCTTGTGCAAAAGCGTAGTTCACCTAGGGTAACTCCTCACTAATCGTCACGAACACAATCCATTTAAAGTCATTGGGCTCGTGGCGGCCCGCACAAAGGCGACGTACGGCTGCTATTAGTGGCTCTTTTAATACTCAGACTCTCGTGGTACAGGGCGCGCCTCCAGTTGTTTCGTTGTTTTGAAGAGCTACTCCTGATGTGCGTAATAGTAGCAATCCCGAGCACCTACGTCTCTACCACGCCTCCTGACCTCACACCATATACCAGCACAGAAGCTATAGGACTGCGACTTCAAGCTCAGACCTTCGTGACGTCACACTTTCCTAGAAGCTCTAGGTGTCAGCTCCAAAGACTTTCCAACGGATGCTTTGGTCGCGCTATGCTGCGAGCTACACCAGAGAGGCGGAGGAAACACCTGAAACGTAGGGGGTGACTATTCGGCCAAAGATGCCGCCCTCGAAATCATAAGCAGTCTATGTGGATGTCATTGCGTATGGGTGAAAATCGTATAATCTCTAGGCGCATCTACATAATTAAAATCGTTACAAGAGCCTGGATACAAATCTTTAAAATGGTCAGACCAAAGTGCAGACGTTTGTGTTCACAACATTGATTTCAATAGTCTTCGTTAAATCAAATCGATATTTTGGAATGAAAGTCGACCGATTTAAGTTGAAAGATGTTAACTGCTGTTTTCCCGCCTTATAATATAAGAGTTCATTATGGATGACCGCGTAGCTTCAGTTTTCAGACTAGTTCGACTGTCCACTACGTTAGGGTAGTAGAACACACGGTCCTTAGTTCGACTGTCTTGGGAAAGCTTTTCCTCACCACTTTGAGTGTTCTTGCGAAGGACAAAGTCTCACCTGGTAAATATATGTGCCTACATATTGGCATTTATAAAAGGAGCCGTAATGTGTAGGTGATATTTAACTTGGTTGATAGGCTATATTCAATGTGATTCACTCCAGGGGACTGGTTTTGGAATAGGCCGCCAATACAAATGCAAATCGGGAACCTTGGGGTTGAAGGATGAAGAGTGAAAATGAAATTAACATTTCAGATGCTTTGTATAGTTTCGCAAATAAACAACAGATGTTTGATTGTAGCACAAGTATTTTTCAAACCGTCTCATGCGTACATATATCCTCAACTAAGTATGCGGTAGAATCGTTGTTCAAAGGAGTGGTTTATGCCCTAGAACCTACTAAAAAAGATTTTGCATCACTGATGTGCTTATTCTTTCAGCAATCGCAATTATAAATATTTTTTTAAATCGGCACTTTTGGTATTTTGCCGTTTTTACCAACTTGAGGACACAATTTGAAAACATGTCGCCGGCCAGGGTCATTTTATTGAATCAATGTTCATTATATAAATTTTTGATATGCAACGTGAGCATATAAATTATTATATCAAACTTTTCTTTAGTGTTTTGTTTTAATAACTGGTAAATGGATCACGCGACGTTGGTGTAAGCTGCACATCGAAAACGCTGTGTAAATTACTTTGAACAGCTAGAAAGAGTTAAATTTCGCAATTAGTTTCATAACTGGCAGTGATGCGCATCCGATGACACCACTTTGACCATATCCGACAATTTTCGACATGAACATAAATGGCCTAAACAGTCTGAACGAGTAGAAAATATAGCTAACGCGCCGTAACGCCGCCACCGCCGCCCTTGTTTTTTGCCGCGCCGATATTTTGACATTCGGCGGCGGCGTGCGAAAAACGACCCTAATTGGCGCGGCGGCGCGTATATCTCTAAAGTTAGATACCCCAGTCACCGAATACGTATGAAAAATACCCTACTAAAGCAATCATCAACAGCTTTGATTTGATATCACATATTGTATAAACAACATTCTAGGATGCCTGGGTCCACGTTTTGGCCTATATCTCGAGGACCTAGTCACCAATAGTATGAAAACTACCCTGTACTAAGGCACTCATCAGCAGCTTTCATTTGATGTCCATATTGTATAAACACATTCTAGGGGTGCCCGGGCCCACTGTTATCTCGAGACCCTAGTCGCCAATATGTATCCTGGTCCACTTCCCGGAAGAAAAATTATCCGACATTTTATTCTAGATATAACGCTACCTACATACCAAATTTCAGGCAATCGAGCCATATATACGATAGTTTAGAATAAATCGGTCCCTGGTCCACTTCCCGGAAAAAAACTTTTCACAAACACTCTCCGGTTCCTACTAAGTTATCCTGAAAATTTGAATAAAATCGCGTGGTAGTTTCGGAGTCCATAAGCCTCATACAAACATACATACATACATACATCCTATTTTATATATATAGATTAAAACCTTTGGGGAGTGTCTTTATCGCTACAAGAAAAAGAACAACAAATATGCTGGCTTAACTTTTAGCTAACTATAAGATACTTAACACAGACCTAAAATCAGGCCCAAGTCAGTAATTAGGATACTATGTTGTAGACATTACCATTTCCATTATCTGGTAAGCTCTGAGTTCATGTATTGCTGTGAACTGAATACAAATTTTCTTCACCTATCCAGTTGTCTGTGCTTTGTTAGTTTGCAAACCAAGTACGTAAGGCCGCTCTTAAGTCTCAGTTGCTTAACAAAATAATAGCGGGGAAGATAACCTTACACAAGAGGGGCTTCAGATGTTGGTATAAATAATACCAATAATGTTGTAAAAAATATACTAATCCAATGAGTCGCGGAAGGTTTCGAAGCCTGGATAAAACACTGCAGGCACAGTTATGGCAAGTTGGTAAACTATGCAACGAGCACTTCTTAATGCTAAATATTAAGTGAGATGATGCATCCGATACGTCAATCCTGATAACGAAATATGCTTTCTACGATAGTAGTATCCTAGCTTGGAAATAATAAGAATGTCTGACACTAGAGAAGATTACTAGAGCAACAAAGCTTACCGACGCAGGTAAAATCTACTACGAGCTAGTGAAAATACAGCCAAACGAGCCTAAAGTTCTCCCTAATAAACGAGGAAAGTAAACAAATTGAAATTGTCCTTTATCTATTGGATCCAACATTCGCTGGGGAAATAATATGTGCCTTAAAACCCATAAGAGATTCCGCCTCTCTCGACTATAAGTCCTTTGCAAGTGTTGTTGCATAAGAAATTCAGAATCATGGAATTTATGAAAAACAGATGAGATGGAAATTGGAGTTTCTGGAAGATTTCAGTTCCTTGTATTTGGCTTGAAGCGGAAACGAACATGGAGCGGGAAGTGAGAATCTAAAGGCTTCATTGGAGAGGTTATTTTATATGAGTTTATGAATACCCTACCCAGGTATTTCTCTCTATACCCGAATTTGGCAGAAGGGGAATTTGAGCTCAGATGGAAAAAATAGATGAATGATGATTTGGGTTTTGTTTTTATAGCCACCAGTTGTTGGGAACCTGGTTCATTCATAACAGTTTGTAGAACTGCATACAGATTACAGAGTACTTCTTGAGGAGTTTAGATGGATGGCTTCCTATCGTAGTAATGGATGGCAACAATATCAGACGACTTTTCCCTTTTTAAGGAAAGCTCTCTGGTGATGTTGGGTATTAAAGGATATTAAGTGGTGAGTGGTGGGATCTTAACACGTTGTCGTTTTCTAATATGATGAGAATGAAATAAAATGATATGCCCTGACCGAGAATGTATAAAGTCTTGATTTCCCTTTAGGTTTTCATACTGCTAATTGTTTTCCCAATAGAATAAATTATAGCCGCGTATGAATATGAATCCTCTAGTTTAAGTACTAACTGAGCTGTCATTCGAATAATTTGAATTTGATCACATTGTATCTGGTTGGTCCCTTCACCTTATTCATTCCCCCAAAATGGAAATTAAGGATATTGATAGTGAGAGGTGAACCGCTTTAATTCGACGTAACCGCTATACATAAAATGATAGGAAAGATTGGGGACTCACTGACAGATTCAAAATCTAAGTTATCACGAAGTCTTATTTATACGTCTTTGGTAGTCAACCAGTTTGCTACAATCCGAGATTTTAGCTATACATGGTGCATTTAATCATTACAAGGCGATCATCTTTACCGACGGCCAGGCGGTGACGATGACCTAGAGTTTGGGTGATCAGTAATGTAGGAAGTCGAGCCCCTAATTTTAGCCCGGGTCTATGGATTATACAAAAAAATCAGATTAGCGATGATTTAGCACGTTGGGGATCAAGGTGTGAAGGCAGTATTTACAACCATAGGACTCTTCAACGGTAGCATCTTACTACAATAATATTTGACAGAGTTCCTTGGTCATCATGCCAGGAAAATTTATCTCTAGGCGTCATTAAAACCAATAGAAGGGATTTTTTGAAATAAAATTATTCCCGGAGTACAAAAGACCATTGAGTACCTATTGCGAAACTGTCAATTGCAATGTCGAAGCAGAATGAAGTTTCCTGGAAACCGTCTTCTCTTGAAGTGGCCACAAATCGTAAATGTTCAGCCTGCGCAGCTTCTCATATATATAAATTTAACAGGATGAATGTAATGAGACGGGATTAACAATGAACAAAAAATATAATAAATGTACGGCGCGATAACCTTTGAAGAGGTCTAAGGCCGAGCTTCTCTTCCGATTTGCGTCGTGCTCCTCTTGATTTTTCCCTACAAATTAGCAGGACGGGACCTACATGTTTTATGCCGACTCCGAGCGGCAACTGCAAGGGGCGACCCCGCTTAAACAAATTTCTAATTGAAAAACCTTATTTCTAAAATTTTGATGTTGCTTTGGGGTGTGAACCCAGGGCTTACGGTGTGGTATGCGGAGCACGCTACAATCACACCGCGGTGGCCGCCGATTAACAATGGGGCTTTCGAAAATAAGATAGTCTTCTCATATTATCTTTCGGTGAATAACTCACAAGTTGTGGTATCAAAACTGTGTATTATATTTGAACTCGAATGAACTCGCCACACTGACCAACCAATCACCATCCTTTGTGTCTTCCACTTTTAACGTAAACAAATCGGAACCTCGACTGATAAATATTCCCTACGCCTACGTTGGGCTCGCACTTGAAATGCGTTGGCTATATATTCCACATTATAACCTCTTGAGCTCCTTGCGCTGGTATTTTTTTAAAATCCCTGGCTCAAATAACCGAGGAGTAAGGCTTTGATGGGCGATTCTCCCAAGTGAATTCAAAGGCTTTACAGTGAAAATATATACCTAATAATGTAGAAAACACCCTCATATTAAAAAACAAAAACTTCGAACTTTTGTAAATCACAGTCCTTTTTTGACTTTTCTGTGCACTTTTTTCACAATCAGAGCACTTACCTTTGAGTATCCTCGCCAACCAACGCGTCGCTAGCAGCACCGTCAATTTCGAATGGGCAAAAGCTTCACGTGCATGAAAATTGACCGACCATGTACCCACATTGAGCGGATCATCGAAATCGATTTTGGCTGCCATATGAGCATGTGCTGTTACATTTATCACCCGTCCCCCACTTGGCGAACGTCGTAGATGTGGTAAGAGCAGTTGTGTCAGCAAAAAATGTGATAGATAATTTACCTGCAGATGTTCATCAAACCCGTCTATGGTACGTGCACCCGCTCGTCCAAATATAATACCCGCATTGTTTATCAAACATCGATGCGCTCGAATTCGCCGGTGATGCGATGTGCAAAATGGTGTACACTAGCAAAAGAGCACAAATCTAGGTAGCGCGCCTCAACAAAGAACTCTGCTTCGGCATCCTTGGGGTAGATGCGTTGACAGACAAGTTCACGTTTGATCACTTTTGCTGCACGCTCTGCTGCGACCATGTTGCGGCAGGCCAATACATGCGACCGCCACGTGCTGCCAATGCTTTTGCTATCTCAAAGCCGATGCCACTATTCGCGCCTGTTATAACAACGATTTGGTCACGTATTTGATTGTTGTTGGGACAACGTTGGCCACTCATCAATGTGCTGTAAGTAAAGAGAAATGAGATATATGCAAATATGTAGGTTAATATGCAATTGTGTGTAGATGCATTGTGTGCATGTGGAAGGGTCATGTTGTGCGAAGTTTTTGTGCAAACGTGTCGAATATGTTGAATAAATATACAATTTAATTTGGTTACTTCTTGTTGTTGTTGTTGCATCTGGTATGGTTATGCGGTTAACCGCTTGAATATATATGTTTACATCCTTCCGCTGGCGTGTCGCGATTGTTATGTTCCACATTAAAATGTTAAACTTACACTAACACAAACATTTAGACCGTATCCGCTATCTGTGCGCGCGTCCAAGTTCACATGTCCGATTTGCGTTCAGGCGGCAGCGCGTGAAATCGCTAATTAATGAACACATTTGACAAGCGTTGTGACATTTCCCTATATGCATGTCGGCGTGCATTGTCTACGAGGTCTGACACAAAGAGTGCGTCCATTTTGTGGAGTGCTATTTTTTAATGTTTTAACCAGAGATTGAATTTCACAATTAAACAGAAAAATCATTTCAGTTTTTTTAATGATAACTACCGATATCCAGGAGGAAAAACGGTAATCCATAACGGCATAAACTAATCGAGATAGATATAGACTTCTGTATATCAAAATGATCTGGGCGAAAAAAGAAATTCATTTAGCCATGTCGGTCCGTCCGTCGTCCGTCCGTCCGTAAACACGATAACTTGAGTAAATTTTGGGGTATCTTGATGAAATTTGGTATATAGGTTCCTGGGTACTCATCTCAGATCGCTGCCTAACAGGAACGAAATCGGACTACAACCACGCCCACTTTTTCGATATCGAATATTTCGAAAAAACGAAAAAGTGCGATAATTCATTACCAAAGACGGATAAAGCGATGAAACTTGGTAGGTGGGTTGACCTTATGACGCAGAATAGAAAATTAGTAAATTTTTGGCGGCCACCGTGGTGTGATGGTAGCGTGCTCCGCCTACCACACCGTATGCCCCTGGGTTCACACACCGGAAAAAGTTATATCAAAATTTTAGAAGGAAGGTTTTTCAATTAGAAGAGAAGTTTTCTATGCGGGGTCGCCCCTCGGCAGTGGTTTGGCAATCGCTCCGGTGTATTTCTGCCATGAAAAGCTCTCAGTGAAAACTCATCTGCCTTGCAGATGCTGTTCGGAGTCGGCATAAAACATGTAGATCCCGTCCGGCCAATTTGTAGGGAAAATCAAGGGGAGAACGACACAAATTGGAAGCTCTGCCTTAGATCTCTTCGGAGGACTATCGGGCCTTACATCTATTTATTTATTTATTTTTTTAAATTTTGCACAATAGGCGTGGCACCGCCCACTTTTAAAAGAAGGTAATTTCAAAGTTTTGCAAGCTGTAATTTGGCAGTCGTTGAAGATATCATGATGAAATTTGGCAGGAACGTTACTCCTATTACTATATGTGTGCTAAATAAAAATTAGCAAAATCGGTTACGAACACGCCCACTTTATTTTAAGTCAAATTTTAACAAAAAATTTAATATCTTTGCAGTATATAAGTAAATTATGTCAACACTTAACTCCAGTAATGATGTGGTGCAACAAAATACAAAAATAAAAGAAAATTTCAAAAGTGGGCGTGGCTCCGCCCTTTTTCATTTAATTTGTCTAGAATACTTTTAATGCCATAAGTCGAACAAAAACTTACCAATCCTTGTGAAATTTGGTAGGGGTATAGATTCTATGACGATAACTGTTTTCTGTGAAAATGGGCACAATCGGTTGAAGCCACGCCCAGTTTTTATACACCGTCGACCGTCTGTCCTCCGCTCGGCCGTTAACACGATATCCTGAGCAAAAATCGATATATCTTTACTAAACCTAGTCTACGTACTTATCTGAACTCACCTTATCTTGGTATAAAAAATGGCCGAAATCCGCCTATAACCACGCCCACTTTTTCGATATCGAAAATTACGAAAAATTAAAAAGATGCCATAATTCTATACCAAATATGAAAAAAGGGATGAAACATGGCAATTGGATTGGTTTATTGACGCAAAACATAACTTTGGAACAAACTTTATACGACACCTACCATATTAAGTAGAAGAAAATTAAAAAGTTCTGCAGGGCGAAATCAAAAGCCCTTGGAATCTTGGCAGGAACAATATCGTGGTATTACATATACAAATAAATTAGCGGTACCCGACAGATGATGTTCTGGGTCATCCTGGTCCACATTTTGGTCGATATCTCGAAAACGATTTCACATATACAACTAAAGGCCACGCCTTTTAAAACCCTCATTAGTACCTTTAATTTGATACCCATATCGTACAAACACGTTATAGAGTCACCCCTGGTCCACCTTTATGGCGATATCTCGAAAAGGCGTCCACCTATAGAACTAAGGCCCACTCCCTTTTAAATAATCATTAACACCTTTCATTTGATACCCATATCGTACAAACACAATTCTCGAGTCACCCCTGGTGTCACCTTTATGGCGATATCTCGAAACGGCAACCACCTATAGAACTAAGGCACACTCCCTTTTAAAATACTCATTAACACCTTTCATTTGATACCCATATCGTACAAACGCATGTCTAGAGTCAACCCTGATTCACCTTATGGCTATATCCCTAAATGGCGTCCACCTATAGAACTATGGCCCACTCCCTCATAAAATACTCTTTAACACCTTTCATTTGATACCCATATCGTACAAAACGCATTCTAGAGTCACCCCTGGTCCACCTTTATGGCGATATCTCGAAAAGGCGACCACCTATACAACAACCACCACTCCCTTTTAAAACCCTCATTAATACCTTTAATTTGATACCCATATCGTACAAACACATTCTAGAGTCACCCCTGGTCCACCTTTATGGCGATATTTCGAAACGGCGTCCACCTATCGAACTAAGGCCCACTCCCTTTTAAAATACTCATTAACACCATTCGTTGATGCCCATATTGTACAAACAATTCTAGGGTCACCCTGGTCCACCTTTGTGGCGATATCTCGAAACGGCGTCCACCTATGGAACTAAGGATTACTCCCTTTTAAAATACTCATTAACACCTTTCTTTTGATACCATAGTGTACAAACAAATTCTAGGGTCACCCCTGGTCCACCTTTATGGCGATATCTCGAAACTGCGTCCACCTATGGAACTAAGGATAACTCCCTTTTAAAATACTCATTAACACCTTTCATTTGATACCCATATTGTACAAACAAATTCTAGGTCACCCCTGGTCCACCTTTATGGCGATATATCGAAACGGCGTCCACCTATGGAACTAAGGATTACTCCCTTTTAAAATACTCATTAACACTCTTTCGTTGATACCCATATTGTACAAAACGCATTCTAGGGTCACACCTGGTCCACCTTTATGGCGATATCCCGAAACGCGTCCACCTGTGGAACTAAGCATCACTCCCTTTTAAAATACTCATAACACCTTTCTTTTGATACCAATATTGTACAAACAAATTCTAGGGTCACACCTGGTCCACCTTTGTGGCGATATCTCGAAACGGCGTCTAGCCTGTGGAACTAAGGATTACTCCCTTTTAAAATACTCATTAACACCTTTCATTTGATACCCATATCGTACAAACGCATTCTAGAGTCAACCTGATCCACCTTTATGGCTATATCCCTAAATGGCGTCCACCTATAGAACTATGGCCCACTCCCTCATAAAATACCCTTAATGCCTTTCATTTGATACACATGTCATACAAAACACATTCCAGAGTTTCCCTCGGTTCATTTTCCTACATGGTTATTTTCCCTTATGTTGTCACCATAGCTCTCAACGAGTATGTAATGTTCGGTTACACCCGAACTTAACCTTCCTTACTTGTTTTTCTCTAATATCAATAACAAAAACGGGTGTGCTTTATTTTTGACCATTATTCAAACACAAGAATTTTGCTCGGGAGATACATTTTCTGACAAAATGCGAACCCTTGGCTCTGCAATAGAACCCGAAGTCCACTAACTGTATTCTTTCTTTGTAGATTTACGAAAAATAGTAGTAATAATAAGGGGAACAAGTAACAATGATGCGTATTTGTTTAAGAGTTGCACAAAAAAATTTTGAAATTAAGGTTCCTTAATGACCGTGTCTATAAAATACCAGCTTGGCTGTAGCGTCTTCATATCTGCATAAAGTGCATACATCTCAGCACTACAACTTCTCGCTATTTGCTGTCGGCATCACGGACGGAAACCTTTTCCGCCCCATACTTCGGGACAAACCTTCACAATATCGAATTTATATCGCCCAAAAATGAGGAGGCTGCCAAAGCGCGAATGTTCCAACTCTTTCTTTGGTCTTATATTCTTATTCTTTTCTGGTATTATGGGGTTTAGATCCGCTAAGTTTCGGAAAACAAGCACCATTTAATATGACCACATTGAACTTTTTAGGCACAGCTCCATCCCACCAACTAGAACCATCAGGCGCTAATCTCGCCTGCTAAATAAGGCTTTGTATTTCGCTCGACAACCCTTTGAATCACTTCATCCTTTGATGATAGCAAGTGCTTTGTCTTGTCTTCATTTACGCAGGACTCATTTTGTTTGCCTTTAGTAAAATCTAGAGAAGGCAGAATTTATGGCGCTTTTGTAAAAGCCTATCAATATCAGCAGCATGCGCCAGCAGTTGTACGTCTTTTAATTTATTAACATTTGCAACATTATGTTAAAGGAATTACTCGAAAGTGAGTCGTCTTAATTGAAGATCCCTCCCAATCCTTATGAAGCTAGTGATGTTGTTGAAAGTGTACCCAAGTGGCCCTGTACACACTTTCAAAATGTTACAACTCATTTTGTGCACTGAAGAACTTATATGAGATTCAAGTCAGCTAAGCTGCTACGCAAAAGAACTAGATTTTTGTTGTGATATTTTATTCTTTCTTCAACTTCATTACAGCAAGCTCCTTATACTCAAGCATCAAGCGCAGAATGAGCACGAAAAATCTCGTTCATAAATTTTTCCGGAACATACAGGAATTACGGCTCTAAACAGCCAACATGAAACCCGTAGCCTTAAAAATGCATTCACATACAATGGATTTGTGTCGCGCTTAAAATGCTTGGAATGTTTGTTATGTAAGCAAAATTTACATCCCTGTATGTAAACACACACAAATGTATGTGCGTATGTATGTACACAGTTAGCAATTTTTTCACATTTCATCTTCCGTTTATAATCAATGCATTTGCTTTGTTGATGTGAAAGTTCCTATGTATTTCTGTATTTGTTTGTGTGTGAGTGTGCGTTCATTAATAGTGTCAATGGCATATCGAGCTCGTGCTTTTGCATATTTATAAACGTACATTCTCTACAAGATTTAATGCAGCGAACTTTCGACCGAAAAAAAACCTACATACTTCTTCTGTGCGGGTGTGGTGCGTTACTGTGTTGCCACAATTTTCTGTTTCAGTTCCAATTTCAGTTTTTAATAAACTATGTGAGACTGCCGGCAAGACGCCAAGGTGCACGTTTGTGTATACACACACGCACACACACATAGTCATGCCCTTATTTTATTTTGCTACCTGCATAGCATTCGCAACTATGTGTCCTTGGTTTGTGTCTCGCTCTTTTAAGCATAAGCTCAGCGCAGCCATTTCACCTCCAGCCTGGCGCTTTCGATCTTTATCGAACTTTATAGCCTGTGGATAAATATTTTTTGTTGTTGTTGCTTTTGCCATATCTTACAATCATGCACTATGTATGTATCGCGTGATTCGTTGACATTTGAAGTGGCATTGCAGCATTCGGAGTGTCGTTGTGAAATGGCGTTCGTTATTGTTGTTGACAACCCATTACATAGTACTTTCACCATCTCGCCTGCTCTTCTGCCGTCACCTTTTTCCCTTGCATATGTTGTTGTTTTTGCCTACACTTTTATTTCGCATCACTGCTGTTTGCCCTAAAAGTAAGCAAGCAGCGTTTAATGCTATGCGGGAATATGTGATTGCATGTGCCTAAGTGAGTGTGTGTACGTGTGTGTATAGGAACACGTAAATGGTATAAATTGAAACTGAATTGGTATTCACGCATATCACATTTTTGTTTTAGTTGGCTTAGTTTGCTCGCTGCTATGGTTGTTTAGCCAAAGTTTATGGCATGTATTGGGGCATGTTTTAAGTGGTTTTACAGACGCGCTTCATTGCTAAGCGCAATCAGTTCACCGCTGTTTCAATTCCATCACACATGCATACATACTAAAGACATGTAGAGCTTACAATTTAACTGAGATTGTATGCATGTATGTGTATAGGGGTGGGCACAAACTTTCAGGCGATAAACGTCTTTGCTCACATTTGAGGAGCTGTGAGTTTTTTTCTGTTTTTTCAATAAACTGTCAACATGTTGATCTTGTGAGACCCCCAATAATACAACAGAACACTTTCTCCATCCCGCAAAAACTAATCTCTATTTGCAGATACCTGATAAGTTTGTAAGTCTGCGAATTTTTGAGGTACATAAGGGAAGGGTGGAGGATATTTTAATTTCAGTCTTTTTAAAATAAATCAAATTGGAAAATTAATTAAATAAACAGAATAAATTTTATTAAATACTTCCCAAAAAGACTT
The DNA here is from genome assembly GCA_029619165.1 of Eurosta solidaginis. Classification (NCBI taxonomy): domain Eukaryota; kingdom Metazoa; phylum Arthropoda; class Insecta; order Diptera; family Tephritidae; genus Eurosta; species Eurosta solidaginis. The sequence continues at coordinate 14,352 of JARSSU010028598.1, read as the reverse complement.
CATAACGCAACATCATTATGGATAAGGCGTCTGCAGTTTTTATTATACTTTGAAAATCTCTGAAAAGCCTTTTCTTCCGAGAATGAGATTGAATCCCTTACTCTTACGATTATCGACTTTTGAGAACCAGACTCGATGAAAGCCATGTCTTGTTATTGTACGAACTTTTCTCAATTGCCTTCTGCTGCATATTTTTATATTCAATAAATTAATATTAAAAATTGTCTTAAAAATGCTTTAATGCTTTGAGCAGGAAAAAACAATAACAATTCAATTAAATTTTTATATTCTGAAAAAAAAACATAATCAGTTTAGCCTCAACTTTTTAAGTTGAAAATAAAACTTAGGCTGTTGCGAGTTTACCTAAATTTCTTCCTAAATAGAGGAAAAAACCTAAATCACTGGAAACTGTCACTAAGGCAGTGTAAAATAAAATTTTTTACTTTTTATGAGCATACTTTTCAACCTAAATTAAATTCAAATGTCAAATTTCAAAAACAAAAATATTGATTTTTCAATATTGTATATACAAATAAACTACTCTTGTACATTCAATTTAAGTAAATCATAGATCATAGAGCGATGATCCCTGCTGCGATTAAGGTCTGATCGATTGTACGTAATGGTAAGCTCAACTTTGTTCAAGTTGATGTTTACGACACAAGAATAGGATCCTTCTCAAATATGGACCGCAGTCTAAACATATTTGGCAGCCAAGTGCAATAATTGGCCTAAAGAAGTTATTGGAGGGTTACCAACTTCGCAGTATTGAATTCTAGATTGTGGAAAACGGCAGTGTGGCACATGCTCCGCTATGCCGCAAAAAAAGCCTTATAAAACGGAGCCACTGCATTTTCTTTAACTGCTATCTTGGGATACATAGGTACTTACCGCGGACTCTAATTGGCCTCTGTTCATTTTAAGCGTGAAACGCATCAAAAATACCAAATTTCCCGTATTGTTATTATTTTCTTAGCAGAAATAAACAATTTAGGTTTTCAAATCAACTGGCAAAGTTTTGACAGCTTTTTCCTAAATTATTGCAGTGCTGGAAAGTTCCAGTGGAAATATTAGTTTAGGTACCTAAAATTTAGGTGACCTCGCACCCAGCCTACTCAAAACTAAAAATAAGGATTTAATTTAATATTTTTCAATTTTAAATGTATTTGATTAGCAAGACTGCTGGTTTTGTTGTTGTAGTAAGTGTCGTCGGCTACTTGCATGCTATGGGTCCCCGATATGATCACTGAACCTAAATGTTACTCACTGCAAGAATATACAGGACTGTCAGAACAAAGCTCTTAGAACCGCTACAACCAGTTTTTTATTCACCAGAACACCACCTACACAGTGAGGCGACGGTACTTCACATTAAGGAAAGAAATGAAATACTGAACAAACAGGGCAAACTCATATTGCTTTATGAAATTTTGTGTTATTGATATTAGAAAGGTCAGGCTGGGTTGAACTGGCCGGTCCAAGACCCCACATAGACTGAATGAGTCCACAGTATTACCAAAAGTGTATATTACATAAAAGTTACAAAATTTCACACGGCGTTGGTTCCTAGGATATCTTTCTGAATTTCACCTCTTCAACACATGGAATTTCTGGCGCTGAGCTTTGAGCTCCTACGTACATTCATTCATACATATCACTGATCAAGTTCTGTTGAATGAGCCTAAAAATAGACCCTAGCACTCTGCTTAAAAGCATCCAGTATATGTGTTCCAAATTGCCTATAAAAGGAATAACAACAAAAAGGCAGTACTTACAGCTGAGTGGATAAAGTGCCTTTAAAAAATTGCAATCTGACTTTAATGATTTAAAATCTGATTTACTCTGCAGTCTGTAGTCAATAAAAAACCCATCTGACTTTAATCACTTAAAATGCCACTTAAACTTTTTGTAAAAAAATTAACTATAAACAAGTCTAAGGTTAAAATTACATTTTTCGTTATAAATAAAATCTAAGCCTTAATTTTGTAAGTCGGAAAGGTGGAGTGAAGTTTGGCATGCACATTCTAAGTGAATTATAATATTTATTGAATAAATCTGATTTTATTTAACTCAAATTTAACCTCAAAATTTTCAGCCAAAAATAGAAGTAAAATTTGTATTTTTGTGTCGTGAATTAAAAATAATGAATAAAATTTTACTTTTATTTTTAAAGTCAATACCAAAAATCCAATTCTTAAGCAAACACTTAGATCTGAGTTAAATCAAAAACAAAAGTAAAAAATTTATTTGTTATGTTTAAGTGTAACTGGATCAAAAAACGAAGAATTAAAATTTTATTCTATGTTTGTTGTTCAGGATAAAATACGAACACAAGCAAAACAAAACTTCACTTTTAAATCAAAAACAAAAACGGAAATTTTTTGCTTGACCGTATTTGTTCAAAAATTTTCAATTGATTTTCTTCGGTTGTTAAATCTGCTTTTCAAGTTAAAAATTTAAATAAAATTTACTTTTACTTTTTATGTCAAAAAACTATATTTAGGCCGTGTGCGAGTTGACCTAAATTGCTACCTAAATACACAAAAAAACCTAAATCACTGGAAACTGTCGGCAAGGCAGTGCAATTTAGCAAATTAGAATTTTTTTGAACATACTTTTCACCCTAAATTAAAATGTCAAATTAGTTATTTGAGGCATTGTGGTATTGTTTGTATAAACAAAAGGCATGATTGTTTGACAAACAACAATTAGTTGTCAAATGAACTCGCACAGTTTTGACAGTTTTTTCCTAAATTGTTGCAGTGCTGGAAATTTCCAGTGGAATATTGGTTAGGTAACTAAAATTTAGGTCAACTCGCACCCATTGTGGATAAGTACAAGTGTGTTGACTTCTTTCTGACAGGCACTCGCTTAAGTTAGCATAAAGAGAAAATCTGGGTTGCCATTGTTGTTTCGGTTGAAAATGGTCAAATGAGGGTTCTGTGCAGGGACGTAAAAGATTGAAACAGGGTTTATGTATTCACAAAAGTGTTGCTTTTGTTCCACAGCATTTTAATTTTTATAATGGCGAAAATTGCTCAGTTCAGAGTTATTGATTTTCATTAAAAGTTTTATTTATTACATAAGATTACTCCTCTAAGTGTAAAAAGCATAGAAAACGTAGTTTTTCAAATTATTGTGAAAAACTTTTTAAACTCAACAACAAAGTATATCGATAAAGACTTTTCTAGGATTTCTGAATTTCTGTACTCAAGTTCATTATATTTGTGTAATTCAAGAATCTGTTAACAGCATTTCTGAATGAAAAACAACAATGTTACACGTGTGGCGCTTCATATTTTGTTAAGTTTTTCTAGACTTTTTTTACTCCAATTTAAATAAATTTCGCTATGTCCGTATGTTTCCGCATTGTTGGAGGCTAAACGTCTTCTATTATTTATATGTACGTGTAAATATATGCAACTATTTCAACTGTAAATACTACAAAGTTTTATTAAACTATCAAATGCAACTCAGCTTAAAGTACTCGTACGTACCAAAAATGCAACTCTAGACCTGAGATTTGCATCAGGTAAGCGGGGCTGTTGTAATTTTGACATTTAACGCTTAGTTGACACACTTGGTATTGTCCACTATGCTTGCACCCAGCCTTAATTTGAATAAAATTTTTTAGTATAAATACTTTTTGTCAAATAGTATATTTTTTTAGATGTTTGGACCAAACATCGTAACTAAAATTTGGTTTTAACTTTTCCAGTAAAAACAAAATTCTTACTTTTTCTAGCAAAGACTTAAAATTTAATTTTTATACCAAAAATATTAGCTAAAATCAGTATTTTAATTTCTAAGCTTACTTTTTTATTTATGTTGGTTTACAAAAAAACAAGTAAGGAAGGCTAAGTTCGGGTGTAACCGAACATTTCATACTCAGTTGAGCGCTATGGAGACAAAATAAGGGAAAATCATCATGTAGGAAAATGAATCTAGGGTAACCCTGGAATGTGTTTGTATGACATGTGTACCAAACGGAAGGAATTAAAGAGTATTTTAAGAGGGAGTGGGCCTTAGTTCTATAGGTGGACGCATTTTCGAGATCTCGCCATAAAGGTGGATCAGAGGTGACTCTAGAATTTGTTTGTATGATACGAGTATCAAATGAAAGGTGTTAATGAGTATTTTAAAATGGAGTGGGCCTTAGTTCTATAGGTGGACGCCTATTGTTAAACTTTTTTCAACTTCTAGCACAATTATGTATGTACAAGCTTTCAAGAGTTCAAAATTATGAACAGAACGGACTGCTCAGGTTCTGCACGCTCAACTCCTAGAAGTTTTAGGTCCATTACCAGTCGTTCGTTAGTTTTCATTTGTGTTTAAATACCAAACGATTTTTTAACTTGATGATGCAACTGTTTATATTTTTTAAGAATTTTTATTCTGATTTGAAAAATGTGGCCAGAAACGAAAGCTACAAACCTTTTTGATAGTACGAAAATTCCCAAAAAATTTAAAACTTTTTTTAATTTTTAAACTTTAAAATTTTATTTTAACAAATATATATATATACTAAAAAAAAGCATAAAAATGCTGAAATCGAGTGAAAAATAATCGGTATGATATTCTAGGATAAGGAAATATTTAAAGACAATTTTTTTTCGAAATTCAATATTTTTAAATTAATACAAAATAAGAATAATATCTATACTAGAGTACTGAAATACGTGTCCTTCCACCTGAGATACTATAAGTCCCAAAGAAAATTTGAAGATCTCTTTTTTAAATTCATAATTTAAAAACATTACAATTTTCTTAAATTTTATTTTAAAATATTCATACTAACAAAACTGGCGTTAAAAAATTTAAATTTCGAATAAAGGAGAAATCTGTTTGATATTCTGATAAACTGAAGATCCAAAAAAAAAGTTAAAAAATTGTGTTTGGAAATTTTTCGAAAATTGGTCTTTTAGTTAAAATACAACGCGAGAAAAACATCGATATATGTAATATACTCGTGTCATGGAATATGCGTTCTAAATTGTAATGCAAAAATCGCCACAAGCAAGTTTGAAATCTTTTATAAATATTTATAAAAGTTTTAAACACATTTTATGGCAATTTTTTCATTACAGCTTAAGACGCAATTAAGAAAGATTTTCGAATATATAGTTTTTGTAAATCATCAATAAAACTATCGACAAAAAAATTTAAAAATCGAATGAAAAAAGAACTACATTTTACTCTAGTGAAAAACCGGCTACTGGGAATAATAATATATATCCAAGTACACTCTAATGTAAAGTTTTATTTGTTATTAAACAAAAGTATTCGTTTGTCAGAGTTTAGCGAGACTTAAATGACACACCAACACCTTTGTATGCTTTAACTTGTCGTGTAGCCATTCGTCTACAGACAAATGCGCACATGCATATGTATATGTGCTTCCGTTTATTTTTTGCATATTCAATAACTTATATATGCTATGTGACAATAAACGATTACAAGAGTTTAAACCCAACAAACACTGAAAACAAAAATCTCAAATGTTTGAGAAATACATTGATTTTCAGTTTGATATTCAACAATATTTATCATTTGAAACAAACTATTTTCTCAAACGTCGATCTTCAACTTGAGAATGATTTGAGACATACTTGCAAATTTTTTTCTCTCAAATGTTTGAGAAAACATTCGTTCTCAGTTTGATATTCATAGAGTTGAGATTTTACCGGTATTTACCATTTTTATGGGTAAATACCCGGAATATTCCTTTTTTGTACCTTTTTTTGGGTATTTAAAAATCATTTGAATCGAGGCTGCTTGGAATTACAATTCAACAATTAAATTTATACGTCAATTGAAATTAAACAATTTTCGTTTTGATTTTAAACAAACAACCCAGTAAACACTCAGATTCAACAATTAGTCTTAAAGGAGTCCAAACTTTGGATCGTTTGCACTCGTTATGAACTCATTTAGGAGCCTGAAGCGAATGCTATATGCTCATATTTTGCCTCTGACATAAGTCTTATACAGGCCTCCTTCCGATATCATATATGAGCCTTATTGACATATACTGCTAATTTTGAGACTTTTAATGACACTACTTCAGGGCCTTTAGAACTCCAGAACAGTAAGAGAATGTTTATAGGGTACACATATTTACACCAACAAAGCTACCCCTCAAACATGCTCACGGCGCTCATAATTAAGAATCCGAAATGTGTCCAAAATAAGTGGGCAATGTAGGAATCAGAAAAGGGTCGAAACGCGTAGGAGGGTAAAAGAAAATTAAATTTCGCCTTTTATTTAACAGCCCTAAAGCTCCCAACCTAGCATGCAAAAATTATCATTTATCAATTATTTTTGTTCGTCTCAGCGAGTTTGGAACAAATTTTGAAACTTTGTTACGACAATTTTTCATTTTAATACAAAATGAATTACATTTGCATATTATTCTTACTCTTGCTATTGTTTTTTTGTATAATCATAGACGTTTTTCTGCTCATGGACGATTCTCGACATTTTTAATGTGACCGCAAAGCTGCCACGCTCTGTTCTGGTGTGTCGAATTATATATGACCCCAATAAGCGCTGACGATGCCTAATAAGTAGACCATATAGGTGTCATATAATCAGAGTTTATTAGACGTAAAAATGACGGCGGAGAGTTCCAGTAGAGTATAATAAGAGCTTTTTAAAAGCATATGTCGGACTCCTTATTTAGGTTCAATGATATACGTTAATAGGTCATATAGGACGACCATTGTAAGAAAGAAATACATGGTCGTCGGCTTCCCGAATGACCACATAGCGACTTGTAAACGCTCCAATTTAGATATATTTACCGACTCTTTTCCTACTTAAAATGTTTACTGGGTAAACTTGCATTTTGCGACACGGCAAGCATTATTGGCTAAATATTTTTGAAAAAGCGCTGGATGGCAGATTAAACTAAATCACCGATAGCGTAAGGTATAACTACGCCACCAATATAGGACAATTGGGTGCCCGCCAACACCCATCCACTCCCACCCGCATTTGTGATTGAATTTGTGGTGTTTGCTTCCCATGATTTTCCAAAAGATATATTTTAACTACCCTTCTTTTAGGTAAATATTTGGGTAGTAACAAAATACCTAGTTTTACCGTATATAACCAATTTACTGGGTATTTACCATTTGGGTATTTAACTCTTTCCCATCTCTAGATATCAGCATATTAGATCATTGAAGCTAAATATTCTTTCAGCTTTTTTCTCAAACGTTGTTGTTCAAATTGAGAATGGTTTGAGATATACTTACTTGCATTTCGTTTCATTCTGGTTGAAAACCATCGATATCATGGAATATTTTCGTAATACATAATGTGAATACTTTTTGTTGCCAATGTGTCTAAATTAAATGTTTATAATAAGTATTCATGGAACGCCAAAAATAAATAAAATAGTATAACATGCTTATTTAGCATCAATGCTATCGATAGTGTCGTCATAGTGCCCGTGATAATTCGTCGATCTTTAATTGTGCATACTGGCTGGGAATGTAGGACAAGCCATTTTACTTAGTGATTGGACAAAAATGAAAGCATAAGGAAATGTTATACATTTTAATAATATTAAAGATATTGTACATATGCATAAATCTAGACGATGTTAAAAGAAGCTGAGGCAATAATAAATTTGCTTACGAAGTGGCACAACAGTGATCGATTTCGTTCCGGTTATTCTCGTTTAGAGAAAAAGTTTAGAATCCAAAATTCTCAATTTGGAAATAAGAAAAATTTCATATTAAAGTGATTCAATTCGTTCGCTTTATTCTCGTTTGAGAAAAAGTTGAGAATCCAAAAATTCTCAATGTGGAAATAAAGAAAAATACATATTAAAGAGGTGCCTTTTAGCTTGGGAATGCTATCAACGGTTATTTGAAATGCATTTGAAAACTAACTTTTGAAATGTGAGAAATGGACTGCATCTCAAATGTGTCTCAAACTGAGAATTGACAAAAATGTTTATTGGGAAAACATGCCGATGCGAAAGTTGGTGTGTGTGTGTGTGCATGTGTTTGTTTGCAGTGTAAGTGCTTACATGTGTACTTTGCACCTTAGAAAAGTGTGTTTGCTTAATATGCTCCTTCCTTCTTTATTCCGGTCTTCCTTCCTTTCTCTAAGCACTCGTCGTCAAAACGTTTACCGTTATTTCTTAGATTTGATTGTTTTCACAGTTGATTTACTTATCCTCTGTAAGTTGAATTTATTGCTTTCAAGCGTTCAAGCGACGACAGCCTTCACAAGGTTCTTTGCCAAGTCGATAGCCAGACCAGTTAACCTACTGTTTCTTCACCTTTCAATATACTTATGTACATATCTACTATCATATATTTATATGCATAATTACTCACTTGCTACTTGAGACACAATAAAAATGAGTCACGTGCAAGTGCATGAATTCAATCCTGATGTCGCAAGGCATATGAAATGTGCGCGGTAAATTAAAAGAAAAATATTTTGATTTTGCTTCATTTAGATGATATCTTCTATTCTCTTATCTCACATTTGTTTATTAAAAATGTTTTTTACACGTTTAGGTTATCTAAATAACAGTAACTTGAAAATATTTAATTTATCGTATACATACATATAAGTTGTGGTGAAACAGAAACACAAAAAACTCCTTTTCGTCACTTAATATATTTTTATTGTATATAAAAATATAATACTTTACATACAAAATTGTTTCGGCACTCGTGTGGTGCCGTCCTCAGTTGGTAGTTTTCAACTAAACATTGTCTAATACATATATCGCAAAATAAGTCCATAAATATTAAAAATATGCAAACATAATTTACTAATACAGTACCTTTAACAAAAGATGTTGAGAAAATGTGCAATGGCAAGAACAATAACAATAGCAAGCAAATCATAAGTTACTGTATGGCTGAAAAAAGGAGTGGAGTACCGTGGGCCAATATCCCGATTCACGCGGACATTTTGTTTACATAAATATGTAACGATTCTAAGGTATTAATCTATTGATATTAGATTCAGATTGATCACTTTACATCCTCACTCAATGCGTGCGTGTTCATAAAGCGTGCTCCGTGATTCCACTTTTGCGGTTCGATATTTTTGAGTACTTCAATGTCGCTGATCCTGACACGTTCAGAGCGAGTCGACTGGCTATGCATTTTGCGCCCACATACATCTGCGTCGTTATTGATTTGTGAGCATGTGACCGAATAAACCTCGGCTTATCTAAACTGTCACACTTATCCTTCGTCGATTTAAGCAAAGACTTCAGCTTTCTTAGTTTTGGAACAATCTTAACGTTGCTTTATTGAACACTTTTTATAATTAAAAATAATGTGCATCGTACGCGATACTACAAATAGGGTCACCATCATTTTGCCACGCCTCGAAAAACGAGGTGCATTCTCTTCTTTCCTTTTTTATTTGGTGTCTCTTAATTAGCTGTATGATGATGTTAGGGCAGTACCCATTCGTTCAGCTAACTTATATATACTCTTTTAATGCGCTGCAGCTGCGCGGTACATTTACAAGGCGATGAGCCATAGAATTATAAAGAAAAAACTGCATCTCGGACGTGGTGCGCAGCGCACACGCCTCAAGTGGCCGATGAAACCAGGCTAATCTGTTTTGTTTTTTCTTTTAAGTCATACATACTATATCTGTATCCAATTCTTATTTATGTGTATTTATAATTGTTGTACCGAGTCTCTTGAGAGCAGTGGCTTCTTAAGCGCCGAGATCAAAACGCGCTCAGCTACAGAGAAACTCATCAGCTGCGAAATATACGATCACAAATACAATAGACTATAAAGTATAAATATAATTTTTAATTATTAGAGAGAGATAGAACACGTCTGTTTTATGGCAAAGAGCGCAGTCCGAACATCATCTCTCGAGTGAGAGTTATAATCTTCACACAAAACATAGAAAGGTTCGTGTAGTTGGAGTGCTTCTGCATGTTTAAGAATATAGTTTATATGCCTTGTAAACTCGGCATGGAACATTCAAGTACTTCGTCAAAGAAATGGGCTTGAATCGATCCATTAAAACGTCTAGCCATAAATCGTACACCTAGCATTGCTCTACGCTTGCAAGTGTAGGACGATTGCTATAGTTTAGCGATAGTGTAGGAGGAAGATTATACGGAGAGTACCATTGAAGATTTCCCAACGGGCGAAAAGTAAAAAACAGTTTTTTGAATTGATTCTAGTCTATCCACATGAGCTTGATAACGCGGATCCAAATTAGCGATCCATATCTAATATCGGCCTCACAATGATGTAAAAAGGGTGGGAGTAGTGGTGGTCGATTCAGTTAGAATGAAGCGCTAAGTGGAGATGGTTTGCGATAAAGTATCGAATTCGATATAAACTCCACGCGATATTGTGTATAAGTTTGAGATCAAGGAAAGGTATAGCTCATTATCTTCTTCAATTCATATGTAAACTGTAGAGCAGTATCAATGAATGAAAAAAGTTAAGCGTATTTTCTATGAGTTCGTGTTTTGCCAACGAGCCAAACAAGTAGCGCGTCAAGGCTCCTTTCTTCGGCACGTGAGAGAATACGAGGGCATATATCGAATGACGCAAAAGCATCATTGAGCTCAGTCGTACATCTTTTATTTCCGATAGTATTCCAAGAATCTTATGACAAAATCGTCAACGCTCTTGAGACTATAAACATAATGCTCAGCCATCGCGCTATATTAGATGTAGGTGGGAATTATAACACAGGCAAGTATGATCGAAATGTATTCAGTTGTGCGCCGTGTATAGTCCATATAAACAGAGGACCCGCACATCACGACTATGCATTTCATCGTCCCACTGATGGCCGAAAATGTTCGGCATACTTTTTTGGATGCTCCACAAACTTCTTCTTCATTTTGGAAGGGATTTTTACTTTGACGTATAATCTTCTTTGCTAGAAAAAATGATCAAAAATTGGATGACATTCCAATTGTGCATAAATAAGGCCCAGCAAATATAACAATAAACTTATATCATGTTATGATTTTCACTGCCATTTTGCATATTCTCTTACTATACATACATATGTCTTAAATACCAGCCAACTAGTGCAAGTTAGGAAGCCTAAAATTGCAAAAGTGGTTTTCTCCATCCTCATAGCTTGGCGTCTCCCCTCTCCGTCCCTGTCATCTCTCTCCCCCTCCACCTCATCTTTCGTCTCTAACTCGCCCTGCTCTCTTCTATCACCCTCTCTCTTTCCGTCTCTCTCGTTTTCATCTCATTCTGTATCTCTATCTCTTTCTCTCACCGTTTCTTTTCCCTCCGTACTACTCGTTTTCTCGCAGGATAAAGACACTTCTGTAGGTTGTGGTGTGAATATTGTCGATGATGACAGTCCTTTGTCGGATTTTGATCTGATATTTTCTGAAACACTAGCCGCATCAAGGTATTAACCTGATCATCTCGGAACAATTTGATATGACGACGTCAAACTGTGTCAGGTCTGTGGATTTCATCGCTTCATACAATAAGACAGCATCCGCCACTTAGCCCCCGCTTCTCTTTCCTGTCCTTCTGTTTTCGCTTTTCTTCTTTTCCGATCTCCCTCCTCCCTCTTCTTTAAAAACCTTTTTATAAAGTTACCGATATTTTTCTCCAAAATAATCCACCTAGCCGTCTTTCGACTTGTCAGTACAACATTTGTATTCAAATAGCCGCTCAACAGAGACTTCGCGGAAATGAAGTGGCCCGCAATTTAAACTCTCCTTTAGAAATAAACAGTTTGCCCTGGCTGTATTCTTAGATATAAGAAACCCCTAAAAAAACGTTCTAAAGAAATCAATAGGAGATATCACTGTAAGCATTTGATGTCGAAAATCCTAGTGTGCACGGAAAATTGATCTGCCGTTGTTGAGATGAAAACATAAACTAGATGTAATCTACGTTAAAAAGTCAGCATTTTCCCATCTTACCTTACTTACATAACTGACATTTAACCGTTTACAGTTTGACCGTCCAACAAGACGCCACCAAGGCGCTTTTCGTTGAGGCTAGGCGGGCACCCACCCATTTTTAAACACCAATCATTAAATCGTTTTCCCATTGGTCCTTCCAGCGGGGTTGGTGACACCCTCTTCCTCTGGCATCGTAGGTGGTTCCGATTAGAATACCTTCTTGGGTTATAATTCGCTGTACTTTGTTTATATCTGCGCAAAGCTTGTTCAGTTCATCATGGCAAATTGGGTGAACTAGAATGAACCAACTTAAGGATTGATGGATGGAGAGTTTGACAACTCATTTGGAACCAAGTTATATAAAAGCTCTTGTAAGAGGCAGCAGCAAGCTAGCCACACTCACGGCCATTTCTATGCATCTTCAGACCCCAATGTCCAAGGAGCATGTAAAACATTACTAAATTACAAATGGTATCGTAGCAGGGTAACAGGGGCTCTAGGAAAAGGCGACGGATCACATCAATTCCCGTGGTTAAAGCATAGATTAGACTATGATTTGACATACCTTTTTTTCCCTGTTTTGGATGCTAGAGTGTAGTTGCGTATATGTATATTGAAGTTTTGATTCTATGTAGACGTTTATCGGTGTGTTTTTTAAATCGATTTATTATTAAAAGATTATATATTATTTATAGAAAGTTATTGATATGTTATCAAAATGTTGTCGGTTTTTGTCAGAGTGTTGCCGAATTGTCATCGACGTGTCGTCGCTTTCTTATCAAAAAGTTATCATTGACTATAAAAATAAATAAAATGAAGTTTTTCCGTTTGTATCGAAAGTTTATCGACTTGTCATCAAAAAGTAATCAATTTGTATTGAAAAGCTATGGATTTCTATTGGAAGTGCCATTTGTTATAGCTGTGTCATGTGCCGATAAAACTTGATTATAAGATCGAAGTCAAATCTGTTACATTTCGATAACCAGCAGATGAGAAACCAATAAAAAACCAATGAGCCGTTATCGATTGAGTAGTTTATTGATTTTTTATAGAAAAATTATCCAATTGTTATCAAAAGTTGTCGCTTTTTTACCAAAAATTATCGATTGCCTATAAAAAACCATGAAATGTTATCGAAAAGTTATAGATTTACACTCGAAATGTATCGGTTATTCATCGAAATGGTATTAAAAATTAGCGGTTTGTTAAGAAAAGTAATTGATTTATATCAAAAAATCATCAATTTGATAAGAAAGGTTATCGACGACACATCGCAGTTTTGTGAAAAATGTACCGATAAAAATTGAATATAAAATCGTGTCAAATCTTTAAATTGTTTGTAACAAGCCGATAAGAACCGATGAGCAGCGATAGCAACTGATAACTCGGCGATAAGATACGCTATCATTAATAAGTTGATAAAAAACAATTATTTGTAAAGTAATTGATTGTTACCGTAACAGCCGCCGATGCTCCTTCAAAAAGCTATTTGTTTCCGGTAAAGTTTATCTCTGCTGTGGTTTAACTTAAATTGCTGAGTTACTTGAAACATCTGGTTTCTAAGCGTATTCAAAATTATTTTTTTTTTACAATAGTATACTTAAGCTTTTCACATATTCCAATAATTTTTTAGACGCAAATTTGTGTAAGATTTCAAAAATTGTTAAGATCTTTCCTTATTTATTGTAAACTAAAGACATATCAAATATTTATAATAAAATACCAGTCCACTCGAGATAGTCATGCTGCTTTGAACCATATTAAATACTTGAAATGTACTAAGCCGCACTTAAGTGTGAACAAATATTTGTTTTTAGTTACCTGGAAAAAGGTTTAACTTGAATAAACAGATATTTGAAAGAGGCTAAAGAAAAGGTTGCACACAGCAAACTAGCCGATTGAAAGGACTTACTAAGTACCGTTGATGACTTTTATAACTTAGCCGCTTATATATAAATCCTCAAATAATCAAATACTTAGCAGATACTATTCAAAATTCGAAGTGTAAAGAGCGATAATGGCAAGTGCAAAAATCAATGCGTGAAGAGGGTTAAAGTGTGCCTGAGTCAAATGCCAAACAGACATACTGAACATAAGAAAAACTTACACATAATATTTTAGTGCTCACTTATGTCAAACAAATATTTTAAAACACTTTGAGCTGCTGGTGTATTTAGTTTCGCACTGTATGGCGCGAAAAAAATATTCTAATAAGCATACTTATGGCTTTTTATGTGCTATTAACCTTATATGCCAATTGTAGTACAACAATAGTTGGTAAGCAGAAAACAATACAAATCACGACTATGTAGCGTTGACCATTCATCAGGTGGTGCCATCGAAAGGATGGCGCTCAACCAATCCAGAGTTGAGTAAATTTCACACTCCTTTGTTTCATTTGTCTCTACTACACATAACCACTTATTGTCGTTAGTTCTATGAACCTT
>JARSSU010028596.1:0-55418 GCA_029619165.1 Eurosta solidaginis | reverse complement strand
CCAATGCTTTGCCCAGGCTCCCAGTCCCCAACCCACACAGCAATTGCGCCCTGGCCTTCCACAACCTAGGCGTAGTCACCCGTCACTTACCCCTAGAGTGGCGGCGTCACCCCTCATGCCACTTCAGAATTCTGCAGTTAAACTGTAATGGACTAACTGGGAAGATTACGGAGATAGTCGATTTTCATGAAGCGGCACAACATCCGCATTGCTTGCGATTCAAGAGACTAAACTCACAGCAAGATCTGCATGCAGACCTGCTCTGGGTATAATGTCCACAGAAGGACCGCGAGAGCGGAAATGGAGGCGGCCTCGCGTTTATTATACACCACTCTGTGCAATATCATATATTTGATCCTGCAATCGACCGCAGGGACAATGTCTTAGAACGTCGAAGGCCTATCTGTTCGGTCAGGCGATGCAATCTAGAAATCATCAACATCTACATCCCTCCTGTCACCTGTTGCCCCAGTGGATACCGCCCTAAAATCGAGGCCTTACTCACTGACAACAATCGCATTATCTTAGGCGATTTCAATGCCATCACGACCTATGGCATTCAAACTGCGGGCGGACAGTAGGGGTGAGATGTTGGCGGATCAAATAGAGAAACGACGTTCTGCACTATAAACGGAGACGGCCCCACACGTATTGTAGAAGCTGTCATAGCTCGCCAGATATCTCAATCGTGAGCGCAAGAACTCGTAAACTGCGTCAACTGGCAGCCGATGGTAACATTGGCATCCGACCACCTGCCCATACTTATTTCGTTCGAGCGTACCGCCGACTTCATCGTCACCGAACAACGCACTTTCATAAACTTCAAAAAGGAAAGTGGGAAGAATATAAATCTGCAACAGACAGCATCTTTGCTGCCCTCCCTATCCCGACTGATGCCCGCCAGGGGAGCGTGCCTTCCGTAAGGTCATTGAATCCGCCTCGGCACATTTCATTCCCGCCGTAGAATTTCGAAATCGGCCCCACTTCCCAGACGAGGCCGCGAGCTTAGCGAGGGACGCGACCTTATAAGACAGCTTGATCCAGGCGACCCCAAATAAGGGATATAAACCAACGCATCAGATTGCATGTGGACGAACACAAGCGGGCGGAGCGAAGATGGGAAACACCTAAGAGGTTGTAACCTCTCTACCGGTGTAGGTAAACTTGGTCCACCGTAAAGTCCCTAGCGAATCCGACTAAGCACAAAGACAAAGTTCCATCGCTTTGGCGATAAGGTGCTGTCGGATGCGGAAAAATGGCGCGAGCGCTTTCTGCCGACAATATATATGCATCCTACGGTCGACAAAGATAGACGGAGAGCCAATAGACACGCACATAAACACAAATTCAGCGCGTCACCAATCACCATCACATCACAGCTAGAGAGGTTGAGGACGCCATTGGTCGCGCTAAACCATCCAAAGCAGTGGGCCCAGACGGCACAGCCGAAATGCATGCTTAAAAATCCTAGGGAAAGAGGTTTCAAATATTTAGCGCATGTCTTCACAACTTGATCTCCCCTCCACCTTTGCCATACCGAGAAATGGAAAATGGCCAAGGTGGTCCCACTACTAAAGCCTGGGAAACCACTAACGTAGTGAGTCATATCGTCTCCGATACTCTCTCCTAATCGCCAGTGGCAAATCGACGCTTGAAGCCATTTTTGCTCCTTATTCCAAGCACACATTTGCAGCTAGCCCCTCATCAGCATGGCTTCAAAACTCTATAGCACTACTCCGCGCTAAATGTCATTAGCACCCAGATAAATTGCGTTTGAATCAATACCCCCCCATAGAACAGTACTTCGTAGTAGCGCTAGACCTATCAAAGCCTTTGATACGGTCAACCATGCTCATTAACTGCAAGACTGGAAGGGTCTACTTCCCCCATGTCTTAAAAGGTTGACCGCAAATTATCTGGGTGGTCGCAGGCATCGGTGCAATTCAGAACGAAACATCAAAACCAAGGAGAATTAAACAAGGGGTGCCACACGGGGTGGTGTCCTATCCCACTTTTGTTTAATTTCTACATATATAAGCTACCTTCACCACCGGAGAGTTCACAATCGTTTCCCCTACGCCGATGACTGCACAATAATGGCCACAGGCCAGGCCCAGAGATCGATGAGCTATACAATAAATAAACGGCTATCTCCCTGATCTCGTTCCAGTTTTTACGCCTCGCGAAAACCTGGCATTGTCCACCGACTAAATCTTCCGCGACCTTATTTACAACATGGACGCCCCAAATGTCGACCATATTGAACATCCACGTCGACGGCACTACGCTACCGACTGTCCTACAACCCAAGATCTTGGGTGTGTACGTTTGATCAGGATCTACATTTTGGTGCGCACGCAACCGCAATTGTTCCGAGAATTCAGAGCCCGTAATAAATCCTCATCCCTTGCTGGCAGTAACCTGGGGAAAAGATAAAGAAACGCTCATGACCACATACAAAGCAATTAGCCAGCCGATTACGTGCTACGCGGTCACCCATATGGTCGCCAAGCCTAAAAAATACCCACTGGAAGAAACTACAAGGCCTGCCAAAATACTGCTCTCAGAATCGCCACGGGCTGCTCTTCTTATGTCCCAGACACCATCTGCATAATGAGGCGAGAATACTCCCCATCAGGGAGAGAAATGAGATGCTGACCAAACAGTTTCTGTTGAATACCCAGAACCTGGGCATCCCAACAGACATCTGATTGACGAACCAGCACCGCCTAGGGGCCTAAGGAGTCATCTCCGTAGCATTTTGAGGAAATACGGCACCTGAGAAACCCAGCCTATGAAGCGAAAAAACACAAGCAGGTCCTTGGTGAACTCCATAGACAGGCGTCGGACCTTAATGTCGGGAATTGCCCGGTGAATCCAGTACTTGAAGAAAAATATCCAGAACTCGCGGAAAGAGGAAACGCATACTCCCCAGGGAAACGCGTGTCACTCTTGCTCAACTTCGTTCTGGATACTGTACAGGCTAAACTCTTACCTATCCAGAATCAACCCCGACATACAAAATGTATGCCCTCGCTTGCACTGTGTCCCCACATGACACCAACCATCTCTTAATTGTAATGTGGAACCAACGCCTCTAACACCCCCTTTCCTTATGGTCCACCTCTGTTGAAACGGCAAGTTTCCTTGGACTCCCGTTAGAGGATATTGATGACAATTTGTGATCGGTCGCGGCTATTAGGTGGGGCGAGCATTGCTACAAACAACAACAACAACAACTGGACATGATGTTCACTGCTAAAACAACATAATGTAATATCCACTCAGTAGTCGGTTATTAAAGTGCCGGTGCAATATAGTACTAATCACAGCTGTCATTCTGTTGGGATCAATACTTGGAGACTTTGTCTTTCCGAATTGTAAAATCAACCTCACTCTAAAAATTCTGCTCTCCTTACTAAAATTGCTAATCGCAATACTTTAACTTTCCTGTTGTTGTTGTTGTAGCGATAAGGTTTCTCCCCGAAGGCTTTCGGAGTGGTTATCGATGTGATGGTCCTTTGCCGGATACAGATCCGGTACGCCTCCGGTAACACGGCACCATTAGGTGCTAGCCCGACCATCTTGGGAACGATTTATATGGCCACATTAAACCTCCAGGCCGTCCCTCCCTCCCCATCCCAAAGTCCATGAGGAGCTTGGGGGTCGCCAGAGCCTCGTCTGTTAGTGAAACAAGATTCTCCGCGGATAGGTGAGGTTTGACAATTGGGTTTGGAGAAGCTATATATTGCGCTGGTAACCTGAAAGGGTTGCGCTAAATAGCCCCTCCATCTGGTATTTTAGTCGCCTCTTACGACAGGCACACCTACGTCGGGTATATGCTGACGCCCCTAACCCGCAGGGGTTAGTATCATCTGGATGTGAAGCTTTTAAGCTATTCAGACCAATCTGATATTCTCGCGGAATATTTCTCGCGGATTTTTGTATTACCGCGGAAAAATTCCTCCAATTCTTTTCTCCTAGGGAGAGAATTTTCGAAGTCATGTGTTTGTCAATTGAAATTCGTGCGCATTTCTTATTTTGTTTAAAAAACTGAAAAGTTTAATTTTTGTTTGCGAATTTGTTGAAATTAAGAAATAAGGTATAAACAACGCACATATTGCATTCATGTGCTATTCACTGAAATGAGTAATGAATAGTGCCACAGCAACATCAACAGAGGAGCATAGGAGGAAGACGCGGTATAAACACAATCCCGCCGGAGTTGCCTGCTTTCATTCTGCAAAGCAATTTTCTGGCAGACAACGTCGAGTTGAGTTCGCCTTTCGCCATATGCCAAAATCTATTTAAGCCTTCTTAAAAATCCTTGCGCAATTTCTGGATGGTTTGCATCAATATACAAAGAGCTCTTCCGTTGCTTATGATATAATTTTCGACTTAAAATAAAGAATATTGTGGTTGTTGTATTAACAGTGAGAATATTGTGGTAGAATGTAAATACATATTTTAGCACACAAATTTGTACAAAAAAGTGTTCTTTCTTAAAAGAACGAATTTCCTTTAACTATTTTGATGCATTCCGTTTAATTTAACTAGTGAAAAAACTCCTATGATATGGCAAAGAAATCTCGCCTCTCCCTCACATTCATAATACCTACTTTTCTCCCATAACCGGTT
Source organism: Eurosta solidaginis (assembly GCA_029619165.1). NCBI lineage: Eukaryota > Metazoa > Arthropoda > Insecta > Diptera > Tephritidae > Eurosta > Eurosta solidaginis. The sequence goes on along the minus strand of JARSSU010028596.1, from coordinate 50,780 downwards.
TGTCCTCATTTTCGAACAGTGTTCAGAATAGGAGGAAAGGGAGAAGTGAAAAAAGTCACAAAGAATTTTTATTTAGAATACGAGGAATAGAGAAGGGAAAAAACTCGCACGGAATTTTCGTTTAGAATTGGGCTGATTATATTCTTGCCAAACTCACTTCATCACTTTCCGCATAACTCATTGCTTCATCTATGCCAGGCAGTGCATTGATTACTTCATGCAACACTCCCTTGCTCAAATGCAAACCATCGTTCTCGCCTTCAAAGTATTCATCTGGTAATTCGTTAAGGCCCGCATTGGATCAATTTCCATTGCATACAAATGTGAATCCATTAACCTTTTCGAAAAAATTTTTATTTATTGAAAAGCTAAATTTTAAAATTGCGTATAATATTTGTTACCTTTGGTGGGAACTTTTGTAAATTTTTGATCGAATGCATCTGATATATTATGCGCCGTATCTGTGATATGATCAGCACCGACTGTCGTACTTTGGACATTTGCACAGCCAGGCTACAACTGTTTTATTGGCATCAATTGATAAAAGAGTACATTAGCATGTGACGTGTCATTGGCAAATTTGTTTATAAACAAATAGTTTGTTTTTCTAGTTAATTAACTGCGCTCGAGTTGATAAGTTTACCTGCATGTTGTCTTACCCACACCGCCTTGCCACCAACAAATATCCATTTAGAGACGTTTGATCTACGACATTGCGCAAGCTTGGTTCCATTGGTTCAAAATCGTCATTCATGTTTAAAAAAATTCACCTTTCCTTTAAAATTCAATACAACAGCTACTAAATCCTACTGCCTGAAAAAGTGCCTACTAAAATATGACAAATTCTTGTGCAAAGTATCTGTCAAATTAAATTTATTATTGCTTCTTCTTCTCAACAACATTTACAATAAAGTCAAACCCGATACCTCACGGTTTCGGAAATAATCGATTGATTCCGTTCAGTAACTCTAAACTGTTAGCCAGCATAAGTTGTTTTTTTTGCAAGCGAGCTTGAAAAAACGCTTCAACTAGCTAAACAGTTTCATTATGGCAAAAACCATACAGATGGTGGAAGTTTATCAGCTAATTGTTACTTTTTGAAGCGTTTTTTTCCTTCTCGCTTGACAACTTGTATAGCGAGCATCGAAATACAGCTATACTAGCCGTGTACAACGTAAACGTCTATACGCTTAAACTTTATATGGACTGCTAAGCGTCAAACTTTAAATACACCTCTAAAAATTGCTGCGCATAAATGTTTACTACTAAATTTCATACGCATTATACTAGGATGTAACTGACAATATGTGTTTTGCTTCACCCTCTACACTAATTCTATGTCATTCCATGTGTGTGTCCACAATTCATCGCAACTGATTATACACCCCTATTATGAACTCATACGATACACGATAAACGCTGTGTGCAATCTGTTATGCCGTGATTATGAAATAAATTCTAGCGTGTAAACCCGATCGTTAGCATTTATACGTTATCGTGGTATTGCCATACGCTAACTATCGCATCAGCTGCTCAATTTTCTGACGCTCGCTATCGTTGCTCATTTTTACCCGAACGATACGTAGAGTCATTTCAATAAAAGTTTAATAAAAGTAATACAAAAATTTCTTACAAAATAAAGAAAAAAATATAAAATATGTAAGTATTAAAGTTAAACAAACCCGAGTTTTGAAAGGCAGTGTATCATATTGTGATTTTTACAGGCCGAGAGTTGTAAGCACAAAGCGTCAGCTAGAGCGGGCTTGTTTCTTTAAATGTGAGGAAAATACGACACCTTGCAAGCAGGTTTATGCCCAATAGAATCTTTGGCAAGTCACGTGGGAGAGAATAGCAGATGAGATTTAATTCAATAGGACCACCATTAAGATCTTCCGAATCATGGCAAACGGGTATAGACATATTAGAAGTTGTGATCTGTCAACTGAATATAGTATTATGTATTTAAAATGTAGGTATGGAATGACTTAAAATACAAAACAGAGCGCCCATAATCGTGCAGAATGTACTGCCACAGGAGGGGGAAACAAACAACACCGTCAGTTTTCAAACCTAGTGGAAACGGGTAACAGGCTAATGAGCTACACAGTTTATAACGATCCCAGGAGAAGAATTTGGTGCAGATCGTGCGACGAGACTTTATGGCAACGAAAATGAGCCATTTTTCAGCGTGGAGATCCTCGATGATGAGGAGGTGCCCGTCATACAAATGAAATACATGGCGAGGTGGCACCATATAACTCGGAGAGTGAGAAAAGACGAACAGATTGCACTACTGGAACGACCAAACAGCTCAGCCAGCTGAGTTTTCCAAAGGGAATATTTAAATACTTTAGGGAAATACGCGACCGTTTAGCCAATATCGAAAATATCAAAACAAAAATGTTACCATTTAAAAAAGAAAAGTTGGCCCTCAAAAAGAAAAGCTATTACTTATATAAGAGGCAACTGGAAAAACTATGTAGTGTGCTATAAGCACAGAGAGAAATATTAGTAAATAGTCATGTAATGATTAGGATTAAATTTATTTGGAATGTATTTTTTTTTACCTAGTATTTAAGTTTAAAAATTTTCGCAATGAATGTGATACTAATTTGTGTACCTTATAAATTAAACATGTACCTTATATATGAAAACATGTACCTTTATAAATGAAAATGATTTATTTCTTCAAGCTAAGTGAAAAGAGTGAATTTTAACGTAAGCACAATACCACACTTCTTCTTATTTGTTCCGCTGCTTGTCGTGAGGTAGTACCTATCATTGTGACGACCATCTTCCAGAACTTCCGAATCTTCATTTTGATTTCTATTTTCGCTTCCACATCATCATAGGGTACATTTGTAATGGTGCATATATTGTGTAATAGAGCCGCACAACATTCTCAATTAAGTGGCTTTTGGTGGAGTTGTAGTGAAGGGCTCTAGCACTTATCCATACATCTAAATCTCGCTCTAAAAACCCCAATGGTTTTTCAATCCTGTTTTCTAGCCTTTGAATGTCGTGTATTATACATGCTCTCTCTAGGGATACTTCGTCAGCCTTTCTGTAAGTGCGTCAACAACTAAGGAGGTCAATGCGTACACGGCATCACCTACTAAAACGTATGGTAAAAGTAACACATATCTGACCTATGTTTGAAACTATATACATACTAACAACCAGTGTAGCTTCACCATGATCATACATTGCTCCAACTGTGGCTTTAGCACAGAACATTTGAAAAACCATGGAGTCATGTGTGGCCCCTGAGGTGCTTGGCATTGACATACTCTAATATTCAGTAAATCATCGCACATCCTGAAATGCATGCACAATTAGTTTTAAAAATTGTAATAAATACTAATTTCTTTCTTTTTCATACTCACTATCAGTGCAGTTATAATCTGCAGTATCCCTCCGAGCAGTAATAAAGATGTTGCAGAACCTTTCTCTCGTGCCACAATCTTAACGTGCGCTACCATCACTGCATCCGATTCACGCCTGGAATCCCGCTTGTACTAAAAAAATAGCTTTTAGCTCTCCTCGCTTGCTCTGTATACTTCGATCTGATCCATTACTGACAGAGTGCTCTTTGTACGCATTAGTGTGTCCTCCTCGTCAACACTATTGAAACTGTGGTGAGCTAATCCAGACTAAAGCTCATTTCCACACACTTTGTGATATAGATCCCTGGCAAGAACCCTGATATGTGTGACACAAACTGTTCCAAATATTTGGAGATCGATGTCCTATCTTTACTCGCGCGCGAACAGAAACTGGACTTCACTTCTGTTAAGACAACATGAAAAGCTCTTTGAACAGCACGGAACATTACCTGAAGACAAAAACTTCTGCCACATCTCGGCGATTACGCACAGATGATGGTCTGGTCACCCTGGTCACATTTTGTGTCGATATCTCGAAAACGCCTTAACACGTATACAACTACCACCATCCACTTTAAACCTCATTATACTTTAATTTGATACCCATATCGTACAAACACATTATAGAGTCACCCCTGGCGCACCTTTATGGCGATATCTCGAAAAGGCGTCCACCTATAGAACTAAGGCCCACTCCCTTTTAAAATACTCATTATAGCCTTTCGTGTTGATACCCATATTGTACCAACGCATTCTAGGACTCAACCCTGGTCCACCTTTTGGCGATATCTCGAAAAGGCGTCCACGATAGAACTAAGGCCCACTCCCTTTTAAAATACTCAACAACACCTTTCATTTGATACACGTATCGTACAAACAAATTCTAGAGTCACCCTGGTCCACCTTTATGGCGATATCTCCAAAGAGCGTCCACCTATAGAACTAAGGCCCACTCCCTTTTAAAATACTCATTAACACCATTCATTTGATACCCATATTGTACAAACGCATTCTAGAGTTACCCCTGGTCCACCTTTATGGCTATATCTCGAAAAGGCGTCCACCTATAGAACCAAGGCCCACTCCCTTTTAAAATACTCTTTAAGACCTTTCATTTGATACCCATATTGTACAAACGTATTCTAGAGTCACCCCTGGTCTACCTTTATGGCGATATCTCGAAAAGGCGTCCCCCTATAGAACTAAGGCCCACTCCCTTTTAAAATACTCATTAACACCTTTCGTTTGATACCCATATTGTACAAACGCATTCTAGAGTCACCCCTGGTCTACCTTTATGGCGATATCTCGAAAAGGCGTCCACCTATAGAACCAAGGCCCACTCCCTTTTAAAATACTCAATAACACCTTTCATTTGACACCCATATCGTACAAACAAATTCTAGAGTGACCCCTGGTCCACCTTTATGGCGATATCTCGAAAAGGCGTCTACCTATAGAACTAAGGTCCACGACCTTTTAAAATACTCATTAACACCTTTCATTTGATACCCATATCGTACAAACCAATTCTAGAGTCACCTCTGGTCCACCTTTATGGCGATATCTCGAAAAGGCGAACACCTATAGAACTAAGGCCCACTCCCTTTTAAAATACTTATTAACACCTTTCGTTTGATACCCATATTGTACAAACGCATTCTAGAGTCACCCCTGGTCCACCTTTATGGCGATATCTCGAAAAGGCGTCCACCCATAGAACTAAGGCCCGCTCCATTTTAAAATACTCATTAACACCTTTCGTTTGATACCCATATTGTACAAACGCATTCTAGAGTCACCCCTGGTCCACCTTTATGGCGATATCTCGAAAAGGCGTCCACCTATAGAACTAGGGCCCACTCTCTTTTAAAATACTCATTAACACCTTTCATTTGATACCCATTTCGTACAAAAAAATTTAGAGTCAGCCCTGGTCCACCTTTATGACGATATTCCTAAGTGGCGTCCACCTATAGAACCATGGCCCTCTTAAAATACTCTATAATACCATCTCTTTGATATACATGTCATACAAATACATTCAAGGGTTACCCTAGGTTAATTTTCCTACATGGTGATTTTCCCTTACGTTATCTCCATAGCTCTCAACTGAGTATGTAATGTTCGGTTACACCCGAACTTAGCCTTCCTTACTTGTTATTTCCAAATGTTGATGTACTTTAAGAGACAATAGTCTTACTTGTACAAATTATCAAATAAATTGAATTGAATTGAATTGAATCCGTTACAAATGGCTTAGTATCAGTTGCGTTTTCAGTTGTTGTACGTAAATAGTGCATGATCGTTTGATTCGCGCACTTGACTTGGCCATTTGACCTCGGAGTTCGTACAGCGATTTTAACATATTTAATCTCGTTTTCCGCAACCCATTACAAAAGTCTTGGAGGTGAATGAGTTACCTCTATCCGTAATTATTTGCTACGGCAATCCAAAATACGTCGTAATTTCATTGAGACAATTTAAAACGTGATATATTTTTGTATCGCGCATGGGTATAAAATTAATTTTTTTGTAAATGAAGATTTCCTGCAATTTTTCCAGGACGAGATTTTCTGTAACAACATTGTATACAAACGGCGATAGCTATTTGACGTACATTCTCATATGCGCGAACCAAAAAGCTTGACGTATGCGATCATAGCAAAGAATCCAATTTGAGCATAGCATAGTTGGAACACTCGCCATCTTACTGCCTTTTGTACTACAAATTTTATTCCATCTTCCTCTTTATGGTATAGTCGATGGTTAACGATTTTAAACTCTTTACGTAGCTCGGCTTCACGTGGTGAATTAAGTTTACCAGTTAATATAGCGATGATTTCGGTACATTGTGCATAATCGTTGATGTTTAAATTTACATTTAGTATGACTCCCGCGGGCTCGACATTAGCAGCGGGTTAATCTGGTGCTCGACTGAAAGAAGCAACGTGAGCTAAAGAGCTTCCAGACCTGTGTACCGTTTCAAAATCAAAATCTAAGAGCGCCAACCACCACCGAGAAATATTTGGATCCAACTAGATATTTGTATTTACGAACCTTTACTATTGCTGAAATCTTCTCCCTAGCAAGTATAAACGCGAACTTACTAGAACCTCGACTACGGCGAGCAAATTCTAATTCAATTCGTACCGTCTTTCGATTGCAACAACACACTGGTAAGAACAATGCAACTTGCGTCAGTGTGCTTTTCGTGTTGCGCTTTTGAGTTATATAATTCTAAAAAGGGGTCATTTGTAAGAATACCGACGACTTCATGGAAGGATTCCTGCTTCTGTTGTTCTCAAATAAACTTATTCTCATTAACTTTGTGCAATAATCGTGAGATCGGTTTCGTTATCAAAGAATAGGAAGTACGAATTTTCTGAAAAACCTGTAAGACCTATCTTCTTACGTTAGCGATATTTTTCGGTTATGGTTAACTTCTTATGGTGGATACTTTACGCTTGCCGGGCGTTATGCAATTTTTGTTAAGAACATGACCAAAATATTCTATCTCACGTTGCAAAATTTTAAATTTTTCTAAACATAGAGTTAATCCTGATTCACGAAGTATACATACAAATTTACTTAGCTGCTCCAGACCCTCTTCAATGATACGGCTGGGAATAATAACATCGTGAAGGTAAGCGAGCACATCACCTGGTTCCATTTTCATTTTCGAAATAAGATTATTCATCACGGCTTGAAATACGGCTGGTGAGTTGACCAACCCAAATGGCATACGGTTATATTCGTAATGGCCATCGGTTGTCACGAAAGCTGTCTATTTCTTACAATATTCATCAATAGCGATTTGATGATGCAGCATACGTAAATCTAGTGAAGTAAAGTATTTGTTACCTTCCAACTGAGCATAGTGTTCTTTCATTATCCGTATCGGATATGACTGCTTAACAGTTATCTGCGATAGGTAATCGACGCAGAGACGGTTTTCTCTATTGCTTTTCTGGACAAGCACGACTGGAGAAGCACACGGCGATTCAGACGGGCGTATAATATTATTTTCGAGTAATTCGTTTATAATGACGGATATAATCGAACGGTTTGTGAAAGGAACGCGGTATGGTTTCACATTAACCGGAGTACCTAGCGTTAGTTTGATTTTAAGCATAGCATTGGTACAACAACCAAGTTCTGAAAGCTTTTCAGAAAATACATCACCATACACACACAAAATGTTCTTGAGCATACTATTTTCGTCTTGATTTATATTTGCGACCTTAGCAATTTTAGTATCTATTCGAATTTACATTGAACACTTTCAATAATAAGACGCGATGCGTCACGACACAAAGTATCTGTACCTTGTATATATACATTCTCACTTATTAAATGATCGCTTACAATAACCATATCAGCTTTATATCTTTCCTTATCAACTTCGAGCGATATATGTACTTTACCACTACACAACACTTCGCCGTCTCCCAAACCATTTAGCATAACATGGCATGGAATAATTTCTCCGATTTTCAAAATGTTTCCCGCCCGAGAATACTTGTACTCCCTGGGACGATAAAAACATTTTTATAGATGCCATTTACTTTAATTCGTTTTGTTATGCCGTTCTTAGAAGCCAATTTATTTTCTCAGTTTTTATCGATCTCGCAAACATCTGTTTTGTTTTATTCGTACAATTTTCCGTTTTATGGGTTGTACGTGAACACTTATAACAGCATTGCTTCTTCTAAGGTTCGGACACTTTATTGAGTAATGACCGAATTTGAAGCAATTATAACACTTCGCGTTTTCTAACATTTTTGTTGTAGAGTTTTCACTTTTGGTTGCATTCGTATTGTATTGAGTTACGGGTTTTATCTCTTTAAATACACTTTAATGGGTAATATCGCGTAGCAAGTCGTTACAGCCCACATAACTATTTGAAATTCTTCGGCGTAAGTTAATGTCGTTAATACCATTTTTGATATATAGGGCGATAGCATCTTCCGTCAGCCCACCCTTCATACCAATCGAATATTATAATAATACTCTTCTGTAGTGGAATTCACTAACTTTTTTTACCACATTTGCCATCACTTTATTTGCGGATCGATAACTAAAACGATTTCGTTATTCAGTAACTATTTTGTATCGATATTTGTTTATTGATGATCAGCTGTATTGTTAAATAAACGAAAAGCTGCTTTATAAATCAAATGGCATTTGAGTACATGGCGTACGTTTTATCACAAGATGAACAATTACTAAGTCCATCGCCAGTGGACAGACACCTTCTTAGAGAAGGTAAATGCAACGGAGTTTAAAGCTGTAACGACTAACCCCAGACTTGGCTCATGATATTATTTCTCAACTTGATGGTCAATTAAGGAATAACTGCGATATCAACAGAGAAAAAAAAGAAATTAATGCCGCAAATTCATTCCACAATGATGACTTTTAAAGGCAGTTAGTATACGGAATTTATCTTGGCATTCCTATTGTGCTTCCGAATTTTTTAGGTTTCGTTAAGCTGTGCTGCCATCTTTCTACTATTAAAACGAAATTTAAATGTCATTTATTTCGAGTCGTTAAAACTAAGTTAGTGAATAGTACAATCGATAAGGCAAGCGACAAGATCGTTAATTAAAATCTCGACAAATCGCATCGTTATAAGTTAGTGAATTCCACTACTGGAGTCTCGTTTTGCGATCTTTTTAGTCGTGATAATTTAATATGTACTTCGGCGGTATTCTCAGAATGGGGAAAAAAGTTCAAGAATCGCGAAACGAAATGCGCACAAGACACGAAAATTTCCGGAAGGGAATCAACCACAGCTTTGCCGGTCCTTGCATTTTCTGCTGCACCGCACACAGTAACAACCTTTCTTCCCAATGATATGCATTTTTGAGGATTTCAACTTTTTTGACAAATTGAGCTGCATTAAGCTATGATTCGCACACTGGATTAAAGGAGGGTGAGAGATCTATAATGTCTCATATTTTATATACCGGATTATAATTATTTATAAGCGGAATTATTTGCTGCTGTTGTTGTTGTTGTTGTATTAACGATAAAGGCACTCCCCGAAGGCTTTGGGGATGTTGATGTTCCTTTGCCCGATATAGATCCGGTACGTTCCGATAAAAAAGCACCATTAAAGTCCTCGTCCCTACCATGTCGGGACCACATTAAATCTTATAGGTCATACCGCCCTCCCCATCCCCTAGAACCATGAAGAACTTGGGGTCGCCAGAGCCTCGCCTGCTAAATATGCGTATGATACACTCATATTTGTAATAGGATTTCCCACGCGTAGGTGAGGTTGACATTGGGTTGCGGAATCTTTGAAGTTATAAAGCTTTGTATTGCGCTTATCATCCCCTTGAATCCCATTTATTTGCTGTGAATAATCTAAGGGCGTCAATGAACATTACAATAATTTACTTTAGCGTTTGGAATTCGCGTATTACGAGTATCACCAGTGATATCGTTCACATCACTGGTAATGTATACGGCCGTGCTTGCACCGGTTATGCTTGCAGTGATGGTATTTGATTACTTGTTGTACACGCTATAGGTATATACGATACATTTGATTTGATTTGTATTAATCGTTTCGCATACTTGCTGCGCCATTTTCCTGCATTTCTTAATTTCGGATAGTACTTCCTATTTCATATATTCGTTCAATTACATGATTATTATCACTTGCACTTTCAAAACGATTTTCATTTTGATTTTCTCCTAAACTTTCAATTAAATCTGTCTTTTTTCCACTACTCGGAAGCTATCTGAGCTATCTGTTACATACAACTTTTAAAAATCAACGAAAACTGTTCGATTTCCTTGGGCTTACACGAGAGCTTTTAACGAAAAGTGATACATTTTCAAATTTTATCGTATCAATTTGTAAAGCATATGGGGTATTCCATCCCATTTCGACCAATTTTGAACCCGACCCCTTTAGAATTGGCTGAAAGTTTTTCTTCTTTTTCTAGCTTACGAAAGAGGTTTTTCAGAATTTTTTTAAATTTTTCATCCAACTCAAAAAAAGTTATGAATTTAAAAAAAAACACCGTTTTTGTTTTCAAAATGCTATAACTTTTTCAAAAATTGACCGTTTGGGATATTTTTTTTTATTTGTTTTTAAATGTACTTTTCGGAAAAAATACAAAAAATCTTTAAAGTTTTTTTTTAATTTTTCAGTTTTTCGAGATTTTTCGAATTTCGCCATTTTTTTCTCATAAAAAACTTCAATCAATTCTACAATCATCCCCACTAATCCCGGAGTGGGCCGATTTTTTTTATTTTTTTTTATTTAATTTCAATTTTATTTATATTTATATAACAAAAAAATGTAAGAAAATGGTTTTTAAATATTCTTTTATTTATATATTATGGTAATCTACGATTAAAATGACTCGCCTTCGCTGTCCAGCAACTGCATTAGGCCGGTATACACATACATTCGTATTCAATACTTATCTACGTTTATTAAAATAATTTCATCGAAATATCATGACATCATATAAACAATTCGATCGATGTTGCAATCCTTTTGAGTTGGAGTCTCATTATACAAAAGTCCAGCGACTGACGCTATGAAAGTAGTGTTAGGATTAGGTGATTATTATTTATTATGTAGTTCATGTCGTAAAGAAGCTTCGAAAATAGTTAAGCAACCCGCAAGTAACAGTTATGAAAACAATTATCAGATTAATAGTGACAGTAACACAGATGATTTACAATCAACCTCGGCATCCCAAGTTAGCGCTGCAACTCAATTACCTGTAATAAACCGTGCTTTACAACTGTTGAATCAATCACCAATTCCATCAAGAAGGTCAAAAGACAGTCAATTTTTGTACAACAAAATAAATAAAATATCTGAGAACTTGAAAAAGGATTTACTCTCTTCTACTGATGAAGAATCGATCGATGATGATGGTGAAAATTTTCGTGCTTTAATTAAAATGCTGTGTGACAAATTCAACGATAAAGAAACGGAAAAGTCTTTGAAAATAAAAATATTAACATTATTACCAGAAAAATGGACTGAAAGGCGTATTTGCGAAACTATGAATTCATCAAGACATATGACAAGGCTAGCGAAAATGTTGGTTGAAGAAAAAGGTATACTTTCAACACCTTAATCGAATTAGGTATATATAACGTAAAATTAATATTTGAAATACAATTGAAAATTCAAGGACGCGGAAGAAATACTAAAAACTCTAAACAGACAACATAATAAAATCCAATTTACAATAGAAAAAGAGAAAGAAAACAAAATAGCCTTCCTAGACGTTGAAATAATAAAATCAAACCAAAAAATTAAAACTAATTGGTACTCCAAGGCCGTAGCATCATCAAGGATGATAAACTATCACTCCAACCACCCATGGGCGTAGAAGAAAAATACGAAATTAACTTTATTAAGAAAGTTCTAAACTTAAGCGAACAGGAGTTCATGAAAGAAAACGAACGACGAATTAAAAACATTTTATACAAAAATGCGTACCCTAATAAACTCATAGATGCATGGATTACAACAACCAAGGCAAACATACCTAACAATGCGCGAAATAATGTAAGCTTAAGAACTGAAAACGAAAAGAAAATATACACAGGCGTCAAATACATACCAGGCCTAACAGACAACAAATCAATGCAAAGCTTAACAAAGAACAACAACATAAAAATTGCACACAAACCAAACCAAACACTTAGCACAATATTTACACAAACAAAGGACAAGATAAGCAAATATCAACAACACGACGTAGTGTATGAAATAAAGTGCAATGGAGCAATAGGAGAAGAATGTGATAAAATATATATTGGAACCAGGAAGAGATCGTTAAACATAAGAATAAATGAGCATAAAACCGACGCGCAAAATAAAAAAACCACTACAGCTCTTGCTGAGCACCTGACTAGCACAGGCCATACAGCAGATTTTGAGAACACGAAAATTATAGATATTGAGAGAAGGAAGAAAACGAGATTAACATTAGAAGGGCTGCGCATACAACAAAAAGCAAACAAAACGATGAATTTCAAAGAAGATGTTGATAACATAAACTGCGCCTACGCGACCGCAATCAATTACAGTGTACGAGGCAATGGACACAGTGGCTCTTTTTAAATGTGCAGAATGTTGTGTTATTTATTATTATTGTTATTGTTGTAGTCACAATTAAATTATATTTTAATGTGTGTAATTATACAAATTAATGTAAGTGAAATATTGATGAATGTTGGTTGTTGTGAAAATATTAATAATTTTCATTTTTGTTTTATGTTAAATAAACCAGGCTCCCTGAAGAAGATGTAAAAACATCGAAACGCGTAGGAGAACAAGGAAAAACTTAGTTTTTGTCTTTAATTAACGGCCTTAAAGCTCTGAAAATCAAAATATTCAATTACATCTTTTTTATAGGGAGGAAAATTGAAGATGAATTAAAATTGAAAGTTCAAAATTTTTATAACGATGATGAGTACAGTGCTCTGATGCCAGGTATGAAAGACTTTGTTTCAGTTCGAAGTGACGATGGTAATCGAGTGCACGTCCAAAAAAGACTTGTCCTGTCTAACTTAAGAAAATTATACCAAAGTTTTCGGGAAGTAAACGCTGCAGAGAAAATTGGATTTTCGAAATTTGCTTCTTTGCGACCTAAACATTGTGTGTTAGCAGGGGCAAGTGAAACACACACCATCTGTGTATGTACGATCCATCAAAACGTTAAATTGATGATGCTTGGTAAATATCAAATTTATTAATAATTATAAATGCGTAAATTTTCATTTAACTTAATCATTTCAGGTGCAAATATTAATTCTTTAACGAAAAATGCAGAAAAGCCCGTTCAACACTATAGCGATTGCTTGAGCATGATTATATGTGAAACTCCACCGCTTCAATGTTATTTGGGTAGATGTAATAACTATCCAGGGGTAGATGAATTGATTCATATTTTACTGACATGTTTTGAGAACCACGCAATTGAGAAGCAGTTTAGAAGATTTTTGTGGTGAATTAAAAACTCTTCTACCTCACTCATTCATCGCCAAAGAACAAGCTAAATTTTTAAAAACGTTGAAAGAAACATTAAAACCAAATGAATTTATTATTATTTGTGATTTGCAGAAAATTACGCATTCGAAGTGCAAATGCGGCATCTGGTTTTCACTGGAACAATAACCAGGCAACAATGTTTACGGTAGTAATTTATTATAAAGTAAATGCCAAACTTGAACACAAAAGCTTAGCAATTATTTTAGATTGTAATAATCATGATGCCATTGCTGTTCATGTTTTTATTAAAATAATTACTGATTATGTGAAGAGTTTTCCTGAACGTTGTGACAAGATTTATTATTTTCTGATGGAGCTCCTCAACAATTTAAAAACTTCAAAAACTTTGTAAATTTATATTATCATGAAGATGATTTTGACATGCCGAATGGCACTTTATTGCGACTGCTCATGGCAAAGGTCCGTGTGATGGTATTGGTGGCATTACCAAACGATATGCAGCAACAGCAAGTCTCCAAATCGCAGTTGATAATCAAATAACGACACCTGAAGGACTTTTTAAATGGACTTCTGATCCGGACAACTTGCCAAACATTACAGTCAAGTTTTCCCAGAAGATGATTATAATACAGCAGTAAAATATTTGAATGAAAGATTTTTGAAAACAAAATCGATTACAGGAACTCAAAAATTACATTGCATAATTACTGACAAAATGGTTGTTTGTATGTTAAAAACTTTTCAAATTCAGAAGAACAAAGAATTTGTAAAATATTTAAACGCCAGAAAATATTTATTATTATTCTTATTATTGGTTAGGTACTGGTATGAATATCAGAACTAACTAAAAGGGCATTGGCTACTCAGGCCATCAGCTCGGTCGCCAGAAATAAATTCATAATTTGTTACATTATTTTTAGAAATCTTACATGTTTACTGTGTCAGTCATTAATCCTGGTTATTTTAATCGTAGATTACCATAATATATAAATAAAAGAATACATAAAATCATTTCTTACATTTTTGTGTTATATAAATAAAATTGATAAAAAAAATTTATTTTGAAAATTTTTTTTTCAATTAAATAAAAAAAAATATAAAAAAACCGGCCCACTCCGGGGTTAGTGGGGATGATTGCAGAATTGATTGAAGTTTTTTATGAGAAAAAAAATGGCGGAATTCGAAAAATCTCGAAAAACTGAAAATTAAAAAAAAACTATAAACATATTTTTGTATTTTTTCCGAAAAGTACATTTAAAAAAAATAAAAAAAAAGATCCCAAACGGTCAATTTTTGAAAAAGTTATAGCATTTGAAAACAAAAACGGTGTTTTTTTTTAAATTCATAACTTTTTTTGAGTTGGATGAAAAATTTGAAAAAATTTGAAAAACGTCTTCGTAAGCTAGAAAAAGAAGAAAAACTTTCAGCCAATTCTAAAAGGGTCGGGTTCAAAATTGGTCGAAATGGGATGGAATACCCTATATACAACTGACCGATACGATTTACGAAGTTTCTTTGCTGACTGCGACGCCTCGTAAGCAGCAAGCGATAGCAGAGGAGTCTTGAATTTTCGCGGAAGTGCCAGCGGAGTCTCAATTACTAAGATTAAATTAAAGCTTCGTTCGGATACTCCAGTTTTCTGTTGATTTTGCAAATTTTGCAGGTTTTTCTGTTCGCGTACCCGGCTCTCCAACAAAAAATGAAGAAAAGAGAGAGTAAAGTGACATTTCATTTGCTGAGAGCTGCGATTTACAAACAGAAAAACAGCTGATCGAAAAACTGCTGTTTGTAATAATGCAGCCGGAAAATAAAGCATCATGGAAAAGGCATGTGTTAATGAAAATAATGAGGGCGAACATCTGGATGAATTGTGACTCTCGCGCAACAAGATGGACTAACTTTACGAGCTTTCCATTTTTTAAACTTTTTATAATTTTTTGTACCGCCAAATCATTCATCAGCTGTTCGCAAATTGTGATAGTTTTTGATGGATTTCTGTTCGCGTACTTTTTTACATATTTTTCTCTATGAGAGGAAACAACAGATAGTTGAGAGGATTTTGGCTGTTTGTAAGTTTCTCTTGAAAAAATACGCGAACAAAACTTATGATACGTTTGTGGAATATTCTGGTTTCACACTCATATAATATGTTGGAAAATTATTTAAACTTTTTGCTAATTTATTTTCACTTTACTGGCATAACTAGTCATTTTAAGGTTTGTCCACTTCTCACTTCTGACTGTCATAGGAATGGCTTTATTTATGTCACAGTGTCCTTGTTAAATAACGAAATACTCACGAATATAATTATTTAGTAAATTTAATTAAAGTTCAATGTGTGGAAAAATAATAAAAGATATATATTATATATATTATTATATATATTATTTAGTTCCTGTCATTCCGGATTGTTCGCCTCCTGGTTCTTGGACTGAGGCGTTTACCCTCCCCCTCCTGCCTCTTAAAAACAGGCTTGTCAGGTTCACCAGATGGGTGCCTCTTGCCTTTCGGGGCATATTCCACTTCGATGCGGTTGCAAAATTGAGGGTTGCTCGCAGCAAAGTTCTCATCAGTGAACTGTCTTCCCACTGTTTCACGGGCTCATGCCAATCGATCGCTCTCATTCTTTGTTGGGTGAACCACTGGGCCCATGAGCTGCATAATTCTTAATGCTGTCCGATATTTTGAGAGCGTTCTCTTAAGCTCCCTATCTCGTTGTTCACATTCTAACATTAGTTCCTTGTCTGGACTAGTATGCCGCTCCTCTACCGAGCACACTGACTGCACACTATCATCGCTTTCCACGTCCGAGTCATCGCTGATAGCGATTTCCTAATCCCGGCTTGCGACGCCCTCGCCTTTTCCTTTTCATCATTACTTTCTTTTAAAGTCTTTGAGTTCATCTGGGTCGTATGACCACCTGCCCACAAGGCGGGCTCAGGGAGGCTGGACGCGGTCTTTCGCCGAAATTGCCAAGGGTCGGCAGATCATTGGCATTATAGACGAGAGCAGCGAAGATGGCAGGATCCCGAAACAACAGTGGAAGTGGATCGAGGGCGCGCTCGCTATGGTGGCCGTTAAGGTTAAGAAAGACAACCCTGGTCCACCGCCATCTTACGCCGATGCAGGGTGGTTCAAGGGCAAAGCTAATTGCCTGTGACGACGCCAGGTCGGTAAACCTCTATAGGGCCGCCGTCACGTTGATAGGGGTGGTATATCCGGGCGCGCGCCTCAAGGTAGTGGAGCCGCGTGATATCCCCTCACGACCAAGGGCTAGAGCCTGGGTTCCAGTGACGCCAACGGATCCAGCTGACATCCTGGAGCTGCTCCAGCAGTACAACCCGCCACAGGTTTGGAAGTCAACCCGGATAAAACGGAGCTTGTCCTCTTCACGAGGAGGTACAAAGTACCAAATCTTACACCGCCAAGAATTGGGATACGTTCTTAGCGTTTAGCGATCAAGTCAAGTATTTGGGGGTTATTCTGGATAGGAAGCTATTATGGAGTGGCCATATAGTGGAGCGATCCAAGAAGGCAGCAGCAGATCTGCTCACCTGCAGAGGGCAATTGGCACCTACTGGGGATTCTCCCCTAAGGTGATCTACTGGATTTACACACCCATTTTGCGCCCGATTTTTCTTTATGGTGCCTTGGTCTGGTGGCCTGCACTAGCTAAAAGTATCTATCTTAAAATGCTTCAAAAGGTGCAAAGGAGTTCGGAGCTCTGAATTACCGGTCTCTCGTCTCCACTCCAGATTCCGTTACATACATACATGGATACATAGATACATAGATAGATACAGGCCAATCTAATAAAAGCGTGTTAAAAAGGGCTCCAGTATGCTCTTTCGTAGATGTGCCATGCATCCATTTCTATCATTAATAAAGGAATGCGTTTTTCGCATTATGTGCAAAGTTTCAAACCTATGGCCATTTGGGGTGGTCATAAGTTCAATTGACCTTATGTCCGTAAACCTTATGTCAACCCACCATCACATTAATGCATTGGCATCGAGCCTTGATACGTGTGCAACATTTCAATCAAACTTATGGCCATTCAAAGTGGTAATAAGGCCAATTGACCTTATGGCTGTGACCTTATGTTACCACACCATCACATTAATGCATTGTCATCGAGCCTTGATACGTGTGCAAAATTTCAATCAAACTTCCGGACATTCAAAGTGGTAATAAGGACCATTAAACTTATGGCCGTTGACCTTATGTCACCACACCATCACAATGATGCATTGTAATCGAGCCCTGACACGTGTGCAAAGTTTCAATCAAACGTATGGCCATTCAAAGTGGTAATAAGGCCAACTGACCTTATGGCCGTCGAACTTATGTCACCACACCATCACATCAATGCATTGTCATCGGTCCTTGATACGTATGCAAAGTTTCAGTCAAACTTATGGCCATTGAAAGTGGTAATAAGGCCAATTAATGTTATGGCCGTGACCTTATGTCACCACACCATCACATTAATGCATTGTCATGTTGTTGTTGTTGTTGTTTGTAGCGATAAGGTTGCTCCCCGAAGGCTTTGGGGAGTGTTATCGATGTGATGGTCCTTAGCCGGATGCAAGTCCGGTTCGCTCCGTACCATAGCACCATTAAGGTACTAGCCCGACCATCTCGGGAACGATTTATGTGGCCACGTAAAACCTTCAGGCCATTTCCTCCCTCCCTACCCCCAAGTTCCATGAGGAGCTTGGGGTCGCCAGAGCCTCGTCTGTTAGTGAAACAGGATTCGCCGCGGATAGGTGAGGTTGACAATTGGGTTTGGAGAAGCTATATATTGCGCTGGCAACCTGAAAGGTTGCGCTACACAGCCCCTTGAATCTGGTATTTTAGTCGCTTCTTACGACAGGCATACCTACCGCGGGTATATTCTGATCCCCTAACCCGCTGGGGTAATGCATTGTCATCGGTCCTTGGTACGTATGCAAAGTTTCAAATTAATCAGACTTCTAGAAACCGGTGAAAATTAAACTCAAAGATTCCGTTACATACATACATACATGGATAGATACAGGCCAATCTAATAAAAGCGTGTTAAAAAACAAAATTTACCTTGAAAAGTTGTACTCCAATGACAGCGAACATAAATTGTAGAAAATATGTTACTAGCATAATGTTCCCAATTGTTTTTATGGCAACTACCACGCATTTTACAACATACTAAATATTTGTTAATAAAAGTATCCAAAGAAGAGTATTTGTTAATAAATATTTATGTGAAATCATATCAGGCAAGTATAGTAGATTGTGAGACGGTTCAAGAATAACAGCACGGGAATTTGTTGTAGACGTGTTCCGAACCAGCAACAATGTATGTATATCAGAGAATGTGTATTAATTTCGGCGATGTAGTTGGTTTCGCGATGTTTATTAAATTTTAAGTTAAGTGGCAATCGCATGGAAAGAAATGTAGAAAAAAAGGACGTTATAATTAAAGATATAATGACCATACATATAATTTTAAAACATTATAACGAAATATACCAATGTACGTAAATATGTGGAACTCCACAAAATCTTTGACCCTTCCATATATTTTCACCATTCCTGTTGATCAACTATTTGATTAATATTTAAATAATATAGTCCGTTAAATCGAACGAAACGCGGGAATTTCGGGAACAAACCACAGGAATTGCGAATTCACTGTTGACAGTTCAGTCCTCGCAGGTGAGCCAGAGAGTGTAGATGCATTTGTGAGGTTATGACCTTCAAACAAAGACAGCCTGTCGCTTCTGCATTGTTTTAACGTTCGACAGTTGCTTACTCCAAAAAAATTTATACGGTGGTACCTGATGCACGCTTTCAACTTCTCATTGAAATCCTTCGTCATTCCCAAACAATGGAAATGGCAAAGATAATTCCACTACTAGAGCCTTTTAAGCGTACCGTAACTATGGGACGTTTTGCAGCAAGGGGTATTTTCATGTGTATTTGAACGGAAGTGGACAATCAGCTCAGCAGCGCTGCCAGTCTTATCGATAACCACAATATGCTGAAAGCAGGTAGAAAGGGACCGCGAGAACCTGAAAGTAGCGGCAAATAACGAGTGTATAGCTATAAAGGCGAAGGTGTCTATATTGGAAAAACAGGCCAACGATGCTGAGAGTCTTACGAATAGAAGAATCTACGAGTAGAAGAGGTAGAAACGCATCTCCAGAATGTGTAATCATGGCGGAGAATTTGGCGAGAGACAAACAGTCCGATGACGCTGCGAGTCTTACAGATAAACCTGCAAAACAGTAAAGAGCCATCGAACTGACTCTTGAGGAGGTTTCGTTTAATGTGGCCCCGATACAGCTGACATGGTTCTCGCTTTGAAAAGAAGTTTCTGGACTAAGCGGGCGAGGACTCAGATTTTATTCCGCAACGAAGGAAATCAGGGTAAGCATTGCAATCATGTTAAGGAGACACCTATGATCATGTATGTTATCTAAATTCAGCACCGAAGAATTTGCGGTAGTGGCAATAGAGCCGTCCCTTTATCACACATCCTGAAACATGCCGCATAACGTTTCAGTCCCACCAGAAGAGTTAGTAAGGCTGGCGGATGTCATATACGCAGATAGGAATGCGCATCACAGCTAACGGGGAGCGGACGACATCAAATAAAGGGGTGAGTCCCTTTTTGTACTCAGCTGAGCAGAGCTCACAGAGTATATTAATTTTGTTCGCATAACGGTAATCCGTAACGGCATAATCTAATCGAGATAGATATAGACTTCTATATATGAAAATGATCTGGGCGAAAAAAAAATTAATTTAGCCATTTCCGTCCGTCCGTCCGTCCGTGCGCCCGTAAACACGATAACTTGAGTAAATTTTGAGGTATCTTGATGAAATTTTGTACGTAGGTTCCTGGGCATTCACCTCAGATCGCTATTAAAATGAACGAAATCGGACTATAACCACGCCCACTTTTTCGATATCGAAAATTTCGAAAAACAGAAAAAAGTGCGATAATTCATTACCAAAGACGGATAAAGCGATGAAACTGGTAGGCGGCTTGACCTTATAACGTAAACCAGAAAACTAGTAAAATTTTGGACAATAAAATTATGTCAACATTCAACTCCAGTAATGATATCGTGCAACAAAATACAAAAATAAAATAAAATTTCAAAATGGCTCCGCCCTTTTTCATTTAATTTGTCTAGAATACTCTTAATGCCATAAGTCGAACAAAAATTTACGACTCCGTGTGAAATTTGGTAGGGCATAGATTCTATGACGATAACTGTTTTCTGTGGAAATGGGCGAAATGGGTTTGAAGCTACGCCCAGTTTTTATACACAGTCGACCGTCTGACCTTTCGCTCGGCCGTTAACACGATAACTTGAGCAAAAATCGATATATCTTTATATCTTTATCTACTGTTCGTGGTATTACATATATAAATAAATTAGCCGTACTGATGTTCTGGGTCACCCTGGCCCACATTTTGGTTGATATTTCGAAAGCGCCTTCACATATACAACTAAGGGCCACTCCCTTTTAAAACCCTCATTTATACCTTTAATTTGATACCCATATCGTACAAACACATTCTAGAGTCACCACTGGTCCACCTTTATGGCGATATCTTGAAAAGACGTCCACCTATAGAACTAAGGCCCACTCCTATTCAAAATACTCATTAACACCTTTCGTTTGATACCCATATCGTAAAAAACACATTCTAGAGTCATCCCTGTTCCACCTTTATGGCGATGTATCGAAAAGGCGTCCTCCTATAGAACTAAGTCCCACTCCCTTTTAAAATACTAATTAACAGCTTTCATTTGATACCCATACCGTACAAACACATTCTAGAGCCACCCCTGGTCCACCTTAATGGCGATATCCCGAAATGGCGTCCACCTATAGAACCATGGCACACTCCCTTTTAAAAACACTCTTTAATACCTTCCATTTGATACCCATGTCATACAATATAGGGTTACCCTAGGTTTATTTTCCTACATGGTGATTTTCCCTTATTTTGTCTCCAGAGCTCTCAGCTGAGTATGTAATGTTCGGTTACACCCGAACTTAGCCTTCCTTACTTGTTTGTTATATAAGTTAAGCCCAGAAGCTAGTGATGGCCACCCACGTAAGCAAATTTGTTGTCTGATGTCTTTCATAGCATAATGAGTAGAATAATTCACGGCATCACTGTATTTGCTGGGCAAGAATGCGCTGACTGCCGGGAGAGCAGTAATAAACTGTATGGATGGCAGTATGGAGTATTGTTATCGTAATCAAACGTTAGTATTTCTTATGGGAGCTAATTATAAGAGTACGCTTACACAGCCATCGATTTTGATCGCCCGATGCCGGTCGTAATCGTCCGATAAAAATAAACACATGTATTTAAATGAGGGTGTGGACATTTCTACCGATCACCGAATTGTTGTCAGCCGTTGTCGTTTTTCACTGCCGATAAATTCGCGCGTGTTCAATTTTGTCGTCCGATAAATTGCGCGCATTTATTGTGAAAAATTAATTATTTGTGCGATGGACTGAAAAATTGATTAACTGTGTGCAAAACAGGCGCCCTTTATGGGATAAGCACATAAAAGCATGAACGCAAGCGTATTTTTGCGAAAAAGTAAAATGTAAGAAAATAAGCTTCCGACCGATAATGGGTTGCAGTTTTAACACCAGCCCGGCCGATTTCATCAGCTGATTGCAATTTTTCGGTTTATTGGTGGCTGTGTAAGCGTACTCTAACGCTTATGGAAAAAAGCGACGAAAGTAGATATTGATGAACTAAAACAAACAGTAAGGGCTCAAATTGAACACCTAAAGGCTGAAAATGCCGAAATTAAAGCTGAGTTTTCGCAGATTAGACGTGAGCGTGAAGTAGCTAGAGCTGACTTAAGTCGCTTGATGAACGAAAGAAGCATGAAAAACGTGGTTCTAAGAAATATGCCAAACGAAGGCTCACCTAAGGCGGCGGTTCAAGCTTTATGCCAGGATAAGCTAAACTTGATGTATATACAGGTCCGGGTGGCGCGTAGACTATATTTATATAAAAATAAAATGGGCGTAATTGCGGAATTTTCCTCAGCGGAGATGGCTAGCGAGGTACTTAAAAATATATTGAAATAAGATCTGAAATAAGATCTGACTGCAGAAAAACAACAGCACAAGAAAGTTCTACTCCTATTAAAAACTGATCTATCGAAGCTTGACCCCTCGTACAAAATCTTTGTGAAAAACGACTCTATGTGTGTGAATCAGAGGTGGATGGCGTTTAGCACGAACAAAGTTTTAATGTGTGATGGTCAGCCAGCTGAGGTTGTGCTTCGTAGCTTCTATAGCGAAAACCTACGCAATATAGATATAAGATACGATGGTATTTTATTTATTTGTTTAAGTCTATGAATTTTAATCCTTACAGACTACGATACAATGAAAATTTAAAAAAATACTTATGCCTAAAAGTAATCGGTTTACTTAGAAAGCAGACTTCA
Organism: Eurosta solidaginis; assembly: GCA_029619165.1. Classification (NCBI taxonomy): domain Eukaryota; kingdom Metazoa; phylum Arthropoda; class Insecta; order Diptera; family Tephritidae; genus Eurosta; species Eurosta solidaginis. Next base: position 27,906 of record JARSSU010028596.1, on the reverse strand, counting down.
AAATATTCATAAATTCAGCTCTTTGTATAGAAAAATCAAGAGCAGCGGAATTACTTATTGAGTTAAGCTCCCGAATAGCATGCGTAATGGGAGCATTACCAGCGTAATTCGTTCTGAAATAATCATAATAAAATGGAAAGAAATTTCTGAGAGATCTTTGGGGAACATTAAATCGAATCCTTTCCAGCAAATAAGGGTAATCAATGTAGCCATTAATAACATTATACATAAATGACAAGCACAGTATAGATCTACGGTTTTCCAAAGACTTGAGGCTTACAAGTAAAAGACGTGCGGAGTAGGAAGGAATCGGCTCCGAAAAGTTTAACGGCCGAAGGGCATATTTAAGAAAATTTTTTGAATTCTCTCAATTCTGCAAATGACCGTTTGGTTGCTTGGTATCCAATGAAGACAGCATATTCAATATGAGATCTAACGTATGACGTGTAGAGCAGCTTAAAGGTATAGGGGTCTGAGAATTTTGAAGCATTGCGCCGTACAAATCCGAGCATAGAATATGCTTTCGATGTTACGTAGTTAATGTGATTAATGAAGGAAAACCTTTTGTCAAAAACGACACCCAGGTCTTTAATCTCATCAACACATTGAAGTTCACAGTTAGATATACTGTATTTTGTAGACAAATTGTTAGCTGATTTTGAATAAACTGTTTGGAAGCATTTTTGCGTATTTAAAGAGAGACAGGAATTCAGGCACCATTGGTGAAGCTTATTTATATCATCCTGCAGCTTTATGGCATCTACTTGCGATTTAATAGCTGAGAATATTTTTAAGTCATCTTCATAAAGTAAACACTTTGCAAACGAAAAACAACTGCTGATGTCATTAATAAATAATATAATAAAAGTGGGCCTAGTATACTTCGCTGGGGAACGCCAGAAGTCGCAACGAACGGACTAGACATTTTCCCATCAATGGTAACAACGCAGTGTCTATTACTTAAATAAGAACGAATCCACAAAGAAACGTTGAAAAAAATCGGAAATATTTAAATTTAGACAATATATTGACTGAGAAGTATTTAGTCGAATTGCTCCTGCTCCCTCAGTGTTCGCGCCTGAGGGGCTTCGGCATTTAAAGAACGAACATTGGCTGAATTTCTAGAATTTGAACCCTGATTATTGGAATTTCTGTTATTTCCGGACCGATTATTATTGTTATTGTTGGAATTGCTATTGCCTCTATTGTAATTGCGATTATTGCCTCTGTTATAATTGTTATTTCGGAAATTTGTATTATTGTGTTGCCTATTTGCGTTATTGTTAAATCGAAAATTACTATTGTTGTTGTATCTGAAATTGCTGTTGCCTCTGGAATTTCCACGGAAATTATTATATCTTATCGGACGTGACCGAAACGCTAACACTTGCCGCTCTTTAACTTCCTGTTCTCGCTCTATAATCATTTTCGCTACTACGTCCTTTGAATCTTTGAAGGTTGTTGACGCAAGGATTGATTTCACCATATCTGACCTACTATTTAATCTACAAACGCTAATGGTTTGTTCAACTGCCATCTCATGGGCTTTTGCCTTCGTCATACCTTCAATGATTAGACAGCGCTCTAACGAGTCAGAAAGCTCTTCTACCTGCTTTGAAAATTCTGAAAAATTGTTATTGGTTACTCTTAAGGCTGCAATTTTTCCCGCGACAACTTTCGAGTTGTCTGGCCTAATTTCACTACATAGCGCTTCTTTAATTTGGTTGACTGATTCTATATGCGTTGGTAGGGCTTCGCGAGCTTTGCCTTCGAGCTTGGATTTTAAAAATGCAATAAAAGTAGGAGTTAAATTTTCGTTAGAGAATACTTCCATTAATTCAACTTTATTTATAAACGAGCCAAGTGCTAACGGGTCTCCACTGTAGTTGTCTCGCATAATCGAGGCACAAGTATTAATAAACGATTTTTTCTCCTCGATTGTGGCCATGGTTGTAACGTTAAGAACCGGAGTTAGAATAGAAAAACTAGAATTTGGAATTACAGGTTGATCAGCAAATCCTAAAAAGTCTGCACTCAGGGATAATTTATAATTATGTTCACTTGTTAAGGTATCAGTTGACGATGCACTTGAAGATGAATCAGAATCTGAATTATTGGAATCTATATCTTGCTCTGAGTTTTTCGGAATCTAAATTTTGCTCTGAATTTTTGGAACTTGAACTCGGATGGGAATCTTTAGAAACAACCTTCCCGCTTCTTAGGTCCATACGCGTTGAAACGAATAGACAAAATATTAAAATTTTTGTTGCAAGATATGTGGAATTTGTTTATGAAGATTGAATAGAAATTGAATTTAAAGGAAATTAAATTGGAACGGGTTGAGTTGAGCTCAAAAGAAAATTATGAAAGTATTCTTAAAGGGAATTTATGAAAATATTTTAAAAGAAATTTGTGAAAGTATGTATTTTTGAAAGCTTTTAGATTTTAGTTATAATTATACAATTGGTTAGCGAATACTTATAGCAAAAAACTTTAGTTAGTGAATTTTATTGAAATACTAAAGTTAGTGATTAGTTAGTGAAAAGAAAGATTAAAAATATTTACTTTACGCTTTTGTTGTCCGCAAATCCAAACCCAATGATTGGAATTAGCTGAAAATTTTTCATGCAAAAAGGAAGTTGTAATTGGAATTCACATGCAATTTAAAAGATGTTGGATATTGTTTACGAATATGTTTATTGAAATGTAAGAATTTTTAATTGTACAGAATATGAGAAAAAAAATTTTGAATTGAAATGTATGGCAAAATTATAATTTTATTTGAATTTAAATGCAAAGACTATAGAATGGCAAATATTTTGTACAGGCTTTAAACGGACGCACCGCTTTTATCAAAATTGTATGGTTTTATTTTTATAGATACGGGCGCACCGCATCTTTCCAAAATTGTACAATAAATGTCCTCGGACGCACCGGGGTTTAAAAAAAATGTATATCATATTTTTACGCGGACGCACCGCTTACGAAAAGTAACCAAAATTTTTTGTATTTTTGTGTTGATGGAGCCCACTGTAGGGCAGAGTGGGACTAAAACTAGAAGCAATTAATGAAAAATTAAAAAAATTTTTTTTTGTTTTTGTCCGACCCTGTCCCACAGTGCCTACCTGTTAGGTTACACATATACCTATATGTATGTGCAGTTTGAATGTAATGTAATGAAAAAAATATAACTTTTTTGAAAAGTAACTTTTACAGAATTGCAGAGAATGAATATAATATAAAATATATTTACATTATTTTAATATGTTTGTACCGTGAATGTCGCAAAGTGATAAAGTTTATATTTATTTATTTATTGTATTTTCATTTTAATAAGCAAGAAAGATAAATGTTGAAAAGTGAAAAAAGTTAATAATATTTAAAATGTATGTATTATACCGACTGCCGCTACTGTACCACCGTATAATTGTTCGCTGCTTGCTGCTGATGTACAATTTCCGCTATCTTCTCTTCTTTTTGTGATCCCGTTATGGAAGCGGCGTGGCAAGTGCCGTTGTTTTCCAGATGAAGTATTTTGTTGTAGTTTTATGTATCGATAATGATGCCGTTATGGAAGTGGCATTTCCATCAAAATTTATAATTTTCCATGATTTTTCGTAAATTTTAGTGTATTTTAATGTAATTTTGTAATTTTTGCATGTAATTTTTCTTGTTTTTTATAAATTTTGTATGTTTCAGTAGTTCAATTTTTTTTAAATGTTTTGCACTGGTGGTTCCACCATGATAATATACTTTTAATTAAACGTTTAGTGTGTTTTTTGATATTTTTCAGTTTTGAATATTTTTCTAAATTTTTTGATTAAAGTTTTTCTTCGAATTTGTTTTTAGGAATTTTAAACTTTTTTTTGTAGGAATTTTAAACTTTTTGTGTTTTTTTTTGTAGATTTTTTTTTATATTTTTTTGTAGGGTTTTTGTAAATTTTGTATTTTTTTTGTAGATTTTTCAGATTTTTGTATTTTTTTTTGTAATAGTTTTTAATGTTTTATACATTTTTTTGTAATTTTTTTTTGATTTTTTAAACTTTTTTTGTAACATTTTTTTGATTTCATAAATTTTGTAGAAAATTTATATACATATATTTTTGGCTTTTTTTTGTTAAATGTTCATTTTAGGAACTGCCCTCCAGTTTCCACGCCTGTTGGGAGGCTTGCCTACTCGCCACTCTCCGATTTTGTAGGGCTTCGGCCCACGGTCGCCATTTAATAGATCCATTTACGGATCTATATAAAAATTCCGCACGCACCCAAATATGCGAAAACTCGCACTCACTCACTTGGCTGTAATTTTAATTTTTCAAACAAATAAACTGAATTTCTTTTTTATTACAATCAAAACGTGTTTTTTATTTATAAATGTTTAGTTCAACACTCAGTTTTCGTTTTGTTCTTAGTACAATTGTGTTTTGTGTAAACTTTATAAATTTATTTAGTTTCTAGTTAACTTTACAAACTGTTCAATTCTAAGTTAACTGTATAAAAATACTATCACTTTAGTTTTTCCGTCAGCGTGCGCACTTTTACTTTTCGCCTCATTACAAGTTGCCGGTTTTCTTTATACTGAAACTGCCGCTAACGCAACTCTGTAGCTCGGCAGTTTTTCTTTACGTTGCTTAGCAACGAAATTAATGATGGCGTCGAAAATAAATCATGGCGTCGAGCAACGGCAGTTTCGGCCAATCAGAAACTCTCCGAGTTGCTCGACTCTAACAATTTTAGTGATGCCAAGTGCATCTGATGTATGGTTGCATCTTGCACTTTTCTAAAGAGGGTTGCCATCTACACTTTATTTTGATGCAATTTGCTATGGCACTACAACTAGATCCAATCATCTATTTAGGGCATTAACACTTTTACTAATTTGCTTTAAATTGAGACTCAATAAATTATCAATGAAATACAGTTCGTGACTCAAAGAAAGATTATTAGGTGTGAGACCATAACTAGAAACATTGTTGACCAGTGAATATTACAAAGGTTTAAGTCTCCAAGCACGCAGAGGTGGTCATCATTAAGGTTTCGTAAAACAAGAGAGATTATGTTATCAGCATGTGCTTTGTATACATCAAATGCGCTGGCTGGTGGAACATACGAGGCAAGCAGATATAGGGAGCCTTGTGCACCAGAACCAGAACCATTTATACACACGCAGATTTGGTCAGTATTTTCATTTTAATAAGCAAGAAAGATAAATGTTGAAAAGTGAAAAAAGTTAATAATATTTAAAATGTATGTATTATACCGACTGCGCTACTGTACCACCGTATAATTGTTCGCTGCTCTGCTGCTGATGTACAATTTCCGCTATCTTCTCTTCTTTTTGTGATCCCGTTATGGAAGCGGCGTGGCAAAGTGCCGTTGTTTTCCAGATGAAGTATTTTGTTGTAGTTTTATGTATCGATAATGATGCCGTTATGGAAGTGGCATTTCCATCAAAATTTATAATTTTCCATGATTTTTCGTAAATTTTAGTGTATTTTAATGTAATTTTGTAATTTTTGCATGTAATTTTTCTTGTTTTATAAATTTTGTATGTTTCAGTAGTTCAATTTTTTTTAAATGTTTTGCACTGGTGGTTCCACCATGATAATATACTTTTAAATAAACGTTTAGTGTGTTTTTTGATATTTTTCAGTTTTGAATATTTTTCTAAATTTTTTGATTAAAGTTTTTCTTCGAATTTGTTTTTAGGAATTTTAAACTTTTTTTTGTAGGAATTTTAAACTTTTTGTGTTTTTTTTTGTAAATTTTTTTTATATTTTTTTGTAGGGTTTTTGTAAATTTTGTATTTTTTTTGTAGATTTTTCAGATTTTTGTATTTTTTTTGTAATAGTTTTTAATGTTTTATACTTTTTTTGTAATTTTTTTTTGATTTTTTAAACTTTTTTTTGTAACATTTTTTTGATTTCATAAATTTTGTAGAAAATTTATATACATATATTTTTGGCTTTTTTTTGTTAAATGTTCATTTTAGGAACTGCCCTCCAGTTTCCACGCCTGTTGGGAGGCTTGCCTACTCGCCACTCTCCGATTTTGTAGGGCTTCGGCCCACGGTCGCCATTTAATAGATCCATTTACGGATCTATATAAAAATTCCGCACGCACCCAAATATGCGAAAACTCGCACTCACTCACTTGGCTGTAATTTTAATTTTTCAAACAAATAAACTGAATTTCTTTTTTATTACAATCAAAACGTGTTTTTATTTATAAATGTTTAGTTCAACACTCAGTTTTCGTTTTGTTCTTAGTACAATTGTGTTTTGTGTAAACTTTATAAATTTATTTAGTTTCTAGTTAACTTTACAAACTCGTTCAATTCTAAGTTAACTGTATAAAAATACTATCACTTTAGTTTTTCCGTCAGCGTGCGCACTTTTACTTTTCGCCTCATTACAAGTTGCCGGTTTTCTTTATACTGAAAACTGCCGCTAACGCAACTCTGTAGCTCGGCAGTTTTTCTTTACGTTGCTTAGCAACGAAATTAATGATGGCGTCGAAAATAAATCATGGCGTCGAGCAACGGCAGTTTCGGCCAATCAGAAACTCTCCGAGTTGCTCGACTCTAACAATTTTAGTGATGCCAAGTGCATCTGATGTATGGTTGCATCTTGCACTTTTCTAAAGAGGGTTGCCATCTACACTTTATTTTGATGCAATTTGCTATGGCACTACAACTAGATCCAATCATCTATTTAGGGCATTAACACTTTTACTAATTTGCTTTAAATTGAGACTCAATAAATTATCAATGAAATACAGTTCGTGACTCAAAGAAAGATTATTAGGTGTGAGACCATAACTAGAAACATTTGTTGACCAGTGAATATTACAAAGGTTTAAGTCTCCAAGCACGCAGAGGTGGTCATCATTAAGGTTTCGTAAACACAAGAGAGATTATGTTATCAGCATGTGCTTTGTATACATCAAATGCGCTGGCTGGTGGAACATACGAGGCAAGCAGATATAGGGAGCCTTGTGCACCAGAACCAGAACCATTTATACACACGCAGATTTGGTCAAGTATTTTCATTTTAATAAGCAAGAAAGATAAATGTTGAAAAGTGAAAAAAGTTAATAATATTTAAAATGTATGTATTATACCGACTCGCTACTGTACCACCGTATAATTGTTCGCTGCTGTGCTGCTGATGTACAATTTCCGCTATCTTCTCTTCTTTTTGTGATCACGTCATGGAAGCGGCGTGGCAAGTGCCGTTGTTTTCCAGATGAAGTATTTTGTTGTAGTTTTTATGTATCGATAATGATGCCGTTATGGAAGTGGCATTTCCATCAAAATTTATAATTTTCCATGATTTTTCGTAAATTTTAGTGTATTTTAATGTAATTTTGTAATTTTTGCATGCAATTTTTCTTGTTTATAAATTTTGTATGTTTCAGTAGTTCAATTTTTTTTTAATGTTTTTCACTGGTGGTTCCACCATGATAATATACTTTAAAATAAACGTTTAGTGTGTTTTTTGATATTTTTCAGTTTTGAATATTTTTCTAAATTTGTTGATTAAAGTTTTTCTTCGAATTTGTTTTTAGGACTTTTAAACTTTTTTTTGTAGGAATTTTAAACTTTTTGTGTTGTAGATTTTTTTTTATATTTTTTTGTAGGGTTTTTGTAAATTTTGTATTTTTTTTTGTAGATTTTTCAGATTTTTGTATTTTTTTTTGTAATAGTTTTTAATGTTTTATACTTTTTTTGTAATTTTTTTTTGATTTTTTAAACTTTTTTTGTAACATTTTTTTGATTTCATAAATTTTGTAGAAAATTTATATACATATATTTTGGCTTTTTTTTGTTAAATGTTCATTTTAGGAACTGCCCCCAGTTTCCACGCCTGTTGGGAGGCTTGCCTACTCGCCACTCTCCGATTTTGTAGGGCTTCGGCCCACGGTCGCCATTTAATAGATCCATTTACGGATCTATATAAAAATTCCGCACGCACCCAAATATGCGAAAACTCGCACTCACTCACTTGGCTGTAATTTAATTTTTCAAACAAATAAACTGAATTTCTTTTTTATTACAATCAAAACGTGTTTTTATTTATAAATGTTTAGTTCAACACTCAGTTTTCGTTTTGTTCTTAGTACAATTGCGTTTTGTGTAAACTTTATACATTTATTTAATTTCTAGTTAACTTTACAAACTGTTCAATTCTAAGTTAACTGTATAAAAATACTATCACTTTAGTTTTTCCGTCAGCGTGCGCATTTTTACTTTTCGCCTCATTACAAGTTGCCGATTTTCTTTATACTGAAAACTGCCGCTAACGCAACTCTGTAGCTCGGCAGTTTTTCTTTACGTTGCTTAGCAACGAAATTAATGATGGCATCGAAAATAAATCATGGCGTCGAGCAACGGCAGTTTCGGCCAATCAGAAACTCTCCGAGTTGCTCGACTCTAACAATTTTAGTGATGCCAAGTGCATCTGATGTATGGTTGCATCTTGCACTTTTCTAAAGAGGGTTGCCATCTACACTTTATTTTGATGCAATTTGCTATGGCACTACAACTAGATCCAATCATCTATTTAGGGCATTAACACTTTTACTAATTTGCTTTAAATTGAGACTCAATAAATTATCAATGAAATACAGTTCGTGACTCAAAGAAAGATTATTAGGTGTGAGACCATAACTAGAAACATTTGTTGACCAGTGAATATTACAAAGGTTTAAGTCTCCAAGCACGCAGAGGTGGTCATCATTAAGGTTTCGTAAAACAAGAGAGATTATGTTATCAGCATGTGCTTTGTATACATCAAATGCGCTGGCTGGTGGAACATACGAGGCAAGCAGATATAGGGAGCCTTGTGCACCAGAACCAGAACCATTTATACACACGCAGATTTGGTCAAGTAGCGAGTCGTCATTGTTGAGCGGAAATAAAAATGAACGCAGCTGGCGCTTGACAGCAATTAAAACACCACCACCGCGAATGCAACCAGTTTTCCCAGCATCCCGATCCTTGCGATAGACATTGAAAAGATTTGAGTCAAAGAACCCACTATCAAAAAATTTTTCATTGAGCCATGTCTCGATGAAGACAAAGATATCATAATCCATTTGCGCACTAAAATTATACACAAGATCAGACTTGGTTCTCATGCCAGATACATTGTGAAAATATATCCTTAAGTCGTTATTGCTGTTATTAGCGGGACGATTTCTCCCTACTGTGTGCGAGGAGGCTTTTTGTGAGCCTTCCGAAAAAACTGAAAAGGCTTCACCGTAACATTAGTCGGCCAAATTTCGGAGTCAAATGATGACTCAGGAACTCCCAACTTGAAGCTAACTCTATTCTTTTTTTTACTAGCTTCGTACAACTTAATGCGGTTTTATTTAAATTAGAGGAAGGTTTCAAAAAACTAGTCGTGGACAGTGGCGATGATGCACTCATTGGTAGAGGGTCCAGTGTTGGCCAAATCTATATCAAAATTGTTTCTTATAATGTAGCGAATTTACGCAGTAAGCTTAAGTTCAATAACTTTTTTACGTATATTTATTCTTTTGATGTGTTCTTTCTGTTTGAAACACATGTAGTTTCTGAGGACAAATCAAGATTTTCTCACCTTTTTAAGGAATACGTTTTACATTGAGTAGATGCTGTTAAGACACATAAAGTTGGTCGCGCTAGTGATGGGTGTCTATTTGGTTACAAAAGGTGTTTATAATATTTTACAAAATACAGTTTCTTAGCGCCTCTGATTGTGTTGTACTTTCTGTCAATCTACATGAGAATACATGGTTTATCCCCAGTACCTGAATTGTAAAAAGTGGTGTGATGATTTTAAACGTTTGGAAAATTTACTAGTTAGCCAGAATCCGACCTAGTTTTGTATTCTTGGTGATTTTAACGCAAGAGTAGGTAAACTGCAAGATATAGACATAAACTTAGCGTCGTGGATGCCTGGGGTGTCGGAAAACAGAAAGTCAAAAGACGTGGTCATTGATGCAAAAAGGTAAAAGAGTTCTGGGTTTAGTCGAAGATGTTGTAGGGGCTATCTTGAATGGAAGGCTAGCCGGTGGCGTGACTGGTGAATTTAGGTTTTGCGGTGTTGTTGGTAGTTCGGTTATAGATTACGCCATATGCTCTTTCGATCTTCTTTCGGCAGTTAAACATTTTCCAGTGATAAAAATGAATTTTCAGATCATATGCCGCTTTGCATTCATTTCGAGGTTTCCGTGAAGGAAAGTAATACCCCCGTAAACTTATACCCCACGAAAATATCGAGGAAGCAGATGCAAGCGCAAAGGTATCCCAGTCTTATCAGCTCAATGCCCATGTGTGATTTTGCTAATACAGATGATGAGATTGACGATATTGTATATACTTTGACAAATATAAATAAAAACTGAAGCAGCAGATTGTTTCAAGAAATCCAAATTTATTCCGGAGCAGGTGTGGTTTAACAGCCAATGTTTTAAGGCGCGCAAAAAGATGTTGAAACACTTAGATGAACTTAGGTCAAGTGGTACTGAAGAGGCTCGTGGGTTATATATTCAGGGCCGTAGAGAGAAAATCGGGCACGGGACTAAACAATTTACGGGCCCCCTATAAGAAACCACTAATACATTTAATTAATTTGAATTAATGACGGTACATTCAAGAAAAATTTTGCCCACATCAACTAAATGATTTTTGGAGTAAGAGCTGAAAATAAAATTAACACAGAATATCTACTATTTGTACTATTTTATTGTAACGTAGAAATAAGATTCTCTTTTTTTTTAGCATCCAATATATTTTGCCAACTGTATACATAGAATACATCTAACAAATTTTTGGGTTTTTAAAAGTAATTCATAATTAATTAAACTTAATAAACTTGATGGGCATGGATGGATTGCTCTCAGTAGTGCATCCATTTTTTTAAGAATTTATTAATACCACTTAATAACTTAGTCGGCATGGGATGAGTTGCTCTTGTACTGCAACCATTTTTTTTAAGAATTAATCAGCGTTGAAAACCTGTGATTGACTTTCTTTTCAGGCGCGTGAAATTAGTTGGTCTTGCTGACAGGGCTAGAATGAATGGGTTGGGGTGAGTTAGAAGTCTAGTGTTGTATGAAACATCATCCTTTTTGATTTCTTCGGCTATTGTTGGAACCTTTAGATCGCGGTGTAGCTGGTTGTTAGTCACATAGTAGGGTTCGATTACAATCATTCTAAGGGTTTTCGATTGGAATCTTTGGAGAATTTCTATCTTTGAATTTGCTGCAGTTCTCCACAATTGTATTCCATATGTCCAAATGGGTTTTATGATGGCTGAGTAAAGCAGGACTTTGTAATCAACTGATAATTGTAAATTTCGGTTCATAAGCCAGTACAGATTTCTTAGTTTGATATCAAGGGCTTATCTTCTGTTGAATATGTGGGTCCTCCAAGTTAATTTTCTATCGAGGTGCATACCAAGGTACTTTGTTTCGTCGCTTTGTGGTATATTAATATCGTTGAGTTTAACGGGTGGGTAAGTGTTACGTCTGGTAGTAAACGTCACTTGAACGGATTTTGATTCATTGGATTTGATCCTCCATTCTTTCAGCCAATGGGTAATTTTCTTTTAAATTTCTTTGGAGCTTGAGTGAAGCCACGCTAGGGTTAGGATCAGCGGCCAGCACCGCAGTATCATCGGCAAACGTGCCTACAGTGACGCCTTCTGTTATTGGGAGGTCATACGTGTAAAGTAGTTAAAGTATTGGGCACATTACACTGCCTTGCGGGACGCCTGCTAAGCACTCATAAAGGGCAGTCTGCTCCACACCTTGTTTAACGAAGAAATAACGATCTTTTATATATGATTGTATAAATAAGAAGTAGTTTATAGGGAGGGTGTATTTTGCTTTATAGAGAAGTCCGTCATGCCATAATCGATCAAAAGCTTGTGCAATATCTAGAAAAGCAGCTGTGCACTATTTTTTCTTCTCAAAAGCGTCGTATATTTGCTCAGTGAGTCTGTGGATCTGCTCAATTGTTCCGTGCCTTCTTCTGAAGCCAAACTGGTGATTGGGTATAATTTTACGCTCTTCTATTATGGGCAAGAGTCTTTTAAGGAAGAGAACTTCCATGACTTTTGAGACGATAGGCAGCAGACTAATAGGTCTGTAAGATGCAACTGTATCATCTGGCTTTCCGGGTTTCAGAATCATTTTCATCTGCGAAATTTTCCACTGTGGGGGTATGAATTGAGTACTGCATTAAACAATTATGTCAAGAATTGTATGCCTTCGTGGGGTAAATTTTTTAGAATAGTGCCATTGATAAGGTCGTAGCCCGGAGCTTTTTTTGGCTTGAGTTTTGCAATTACGGTTTTTACCTCCGATATTGAAAATTTTTTTATGGGTGGGTCCATTTGGTATGGATGACCTAAGGTAGTTTCCACTTCCTTAGTTATTCTTAGTGGGGGTTCAATATCATGCGGGGTGAATAATAGTTTTAAGTGGCGTACGAAAGTATTTGCTTTTTCAACATCACTTTTTGCCCATTCGATATTCTCCATTCGTATAGGTGCATTTGAGATAATTCGCCTCTTAAGCTTTCTAGTCGCTTTCCAAAGGGAGTAATCAGTTGCAGTTGTTGCATCAATAGTACTGAGGTATTCCTGAATTTCTCTGTTGCGCTCCATATTAAGGATGGATTTAAGTTCATTAGTTAATGCATTCAACCGTTTCTTGTCGTCGCGATGCCGGGTTTGCAGCCTCCTTTTCTGTGCGATGCGCTTTTCTTTAAGCTTGGCTTTTACTTCGTGGGTAACGCCCATGGTTTTTTGCCTGCTGAGGGTGGGGGTTGAGTTCCACGCAGCTTGTTGGATACAACTGTTAAAGTGTTCGACTGATTCAGCAATATCTTCGTCGGATTTCAGCGATAGTTTAAGTCAATATTAGACGAGATAATAGATCGGAAGTACTCCCAATTAGTCTTCCGATTACAGAGGCTACAATGATTAGCTGTGGGTGTGAAATTTTTATCAATTGTTACCAATATTGGGGAGTGGTCAGAAGACAATTCAAAGCACGATTTGCAAGTTATTTCTGAAGACGATATGCCTTTTACCACGCAGAAATCGATCAAGTCGGGTAGTTTATTTTTATCTGAGGGCCAATATTTGGGTGCTCCAGTAGAGAATGGAGTTAGTTTGAGGCGGCTAATAGCCTGATATTGTTGTCTTCATTTAGGGGTGATAAGGTGAGAGGTGATAAGGCGATTCTCTTTTAACAGCCAAATATTGTTTCAAATAATATTTTCTAGTTATTTGGTAATATTTTAATACATTTATGATAAATTTAATGATGATTATAAATTTTAATTACTCAATATAGAATGTTCGAATATCAAAGAGTGGTTTTTCTGGCTGTTTTCGCTGCAAAATTTTGTATAATAATATTGGGACGAATATTAGCATCACTTAGTGATACTAGCAATACTAAGCAGCCACTCATATGTACGTAAACAAGTCAATCATCATTTACACACATACATACAAGGCAGCGGAGAGATACCCATAAACGCATGTAATCATCAGCCGAAGTAGTACTCACATATACACACGCATATGGCTACAAACTACAATTATACATGTATATGGCTGGTAACTAAGCATGAAGTTCGCGAAATTACTACACCTTAGGAGAAATGGGTGAACGAGGAAACCGCGAGTATAAAAGCAGCGCAAGTTGAGGTATGACTTATCAGTATTCAGTTTGATTTAAGCACGCTATTAGTTGCGAAGTGAAGTATAATTATGAAGTATAATTGTACTACTCCTAAATTAGTCTAATAAAGACCATTTTGCAATACAGAATATTGGAGTGATTTATTCAACAGTTTAGCGATTCGAACGTTAGCAGAAGGTTTCATATAAGCGGAATTTCCTGAAATTGGTTATAATATCAAAATTTAACTGTCTTGCCAAAACGGATTCAACCCAAAGCGTGGCAGGTCCTAAAACTCGCTCTTTAGATGAACACGATTTATGAAAGTTTTTGATTCTTGAAAGCCGCTGAAGGAACATTCTGCACTAGCTACTGTGACAGGTATAGTGCAAAAGATACGTACAGAAACACAAATATTGGGGACAATTTTATACAGATGTTGAACATAGATGGCATTTAGCAATTCCAATGGTGACATACCTTTATCAAAATTTGCTTCGTAAATGTGTTTCAAGGGAATTATTTCTCATTCTAAGCTTTTTTTTTATTTTTAAGCTTTCAGAAATGTCCGACTTGTATTTTTCGACAAATTTTGCTGCGCTCACCCGAACCGTAGTTTCATCCATGTCTTCAAATTGCCACAAAAAGGAAAACTTCTCGGTCAAATTTCTGATAGCTGCAAATCGTCCCAGTAATTCCAACGATTACCGAATCAACGATCACGAAGAATGTATTGTTTTTAAAATCAGACTCTGAATCATCAGTAATCATCTCATTTAAATTATCTTCAGAACGTCTTTTGGGTTTTCTCCTTCGAATGTCCGGAAACTTTGCCGAGATGTTCAATTGAATAGTAACTGATTTGCATTCGTTTAAAATTTTTTCCCATTGGTTCCTGGTCAACTTCAAATCAGCTAATACGGAATCTAGATGTCGGTCCTCAATATCTATGGTGGCGTCTCTAGCTTGGAGGACCACGTTTCTTTCATTAATGGTAGTCAGTATTTTGAACCAAATTGAGGACAGCAAGATGCACTCGAACTTGCTGATGTACTTGAGAATGCCGGTAACATCTCCGTATGCATGCGCAGTCACATTTGACTTTTGTTTGAAACACTATGAACAGAGCTCAGTACATGTTTTTTTTGAGGATGCCCCATCGTTGTGAGTGCTGCTGAAAATAGTAAAATATTTTTGTACAACTCCGAAGAAAGTAATTACAGCCGTACAACATTCTGCAGCATCAGTTACTACATAAATTGGGAATGTGGGTTGCACAAGGCGAGTAATCAGTATTTCGGTTACAATTCACGAAAGCCAAAAACCGTTCTTCAATTGTAAATTTTGTTGCTTTCGAATTGAAATGGAGTTAGCGCAAATGAACTTAGTCAACGTGACTAGCATCAGGCATAGCATCAACGATGATAGCAAAATACTTGGCTTTCTTGCCTTGATCTAATATAGTTTCCCTCACGTGCTTTTGCGCAAATTTCTATAAACTCGGTTTGAATGTCTGGGAAAGATAGTGAACTTGTAAACGTTTGCGCTGTCGTTGTGAAATTCTCTCTAATCTCTAAGTATCGGATCATAAAAATTTGGACAACTAAAGGCTTTCCTGAATTAAAAAAAAGTCCTAGTTAAAAAAGATGTCTTAGTTCTACAATTTTTACATTTAAAAGCTTTTCATAAGTACTTTTTTCGAAATTTCTGACTTGTTTAGATATTTTATAATCTGGATTTCAATCATCACTTCCGTGAATGACTCATTAATGATGTTAAACATGCGCCGTTTTACCCAGCTGGTTTGTTATGACGTCACACGATACAGAGATCAGAGGGGAACTGACCTAAGCTCTATCACTGCATTATAAGAAATTTTTAAACGCCCTTTTTCGAGTTAACCTGATCTGATGTGATGATTTAGTTTTGATACTATCTAATTCTTGATCAGATATGTAGCAATCTACTTTAAATAATTGATTATTGTCGCTTCCTCATATATACGGCATTAATTTAATGTTATCGAGAATGGGATACGGATTTTGTTAACTACATTTATAAGAACGTGCAATACCTAAATAGTACGCCTAAATAACCTTTGGTAAACGCATTTTTTTTCAACATATAATCATTACAATTTATAATTTATTCGGCTTTCAAAAGGCATACCCTCCGGTTCAACTGGAATGGAGCAAAATTCCATAAAAGATTTTTAACACGTCCAGTATTTCATTACTCCCAACTTCCATATAAATCTTTAATCAATACGAGTATTTATGTATACTGGGCTAAAATTAATCAACTTTCAGTAGCTCTACATCAAAAGTTGCATTTGGAGGAATAACACCGGGATGTCAGCGAGCAGGCATAGTCAGTTGAGCATAAGTTTGGCGTGTTGCCCTACAGACAACTGGGAAACACCCTCTTCCTAACCTCGAATCATTCCACCTTTTCCAAGTGCAAATTGGAAGGGCTTATTACGGACGCGTGAGGAGTTAGTTCCGTCATTTAGTGTACCGGTATAATGTACAGAAATCACCTGTTCGGGTTTTCTGGGAATGTGCTACCATCTCCGCATGCTGCAGAGATGCACTCGGAAAAATCCACGCTCAATTTATGTTTCACAGGGGCGGTGAAAAGGAGACCGCAAAAATTCTTGTAAAGAAGGTTTAGAATTATCAACCTGGCGCATATTTGGGTATTGCCATGTTAAAACGGGACAGACCACAAACTAAATAAACGATCTACTTTTAATATGATTGTGTCATATGATACTTTCGATGTTAATTTTTTTTAAAGGTTGTGCAATTTCTACATTCAAACCCAATTTTATTCTCACAATTCAAATTTTATTGTTACAGCAAAAGTTTACTTTGAATGGCATATAATCGTAAGGTTAATCCGCCTTAGAGATCAAACTGTTTTTCAAAACAAGTCTAAAGGAACTCAATATAAACTAACTTGGTCATTTCAAGCAACAAACTTGCGTTCGTGGTCGCAATGGCGGGCCAATCGTTAATGGATCTCAATAGTTTGAGGAACAGGACTCTTGATGTGCAATTGTGCGTAGTTACCACGCGTGTATTCCCTCGAGACATCTGGAAATTTCAAAACGAGTCTGAGAAACTACTTCGTCCGTAAATTCAGTGCTACTGAGAATATAATTACCGGATCACCGAGTTCCTGTCTTGCATTCTAACGTTTGTCAATAACCCAAACTGTGTACTTAATTTAGGAATATCATCTGGTTCACCAAATCTCCAGCAACAGCATGGCTTTGTGAAATTGCTTCTAACTGAAATTTATAAACAAATTTATCAACCATACTTGAGAAAGCGAACTGAGTGATACCTGCATTATATTCCCTACCAATTTTGTTTTTAATAACATATTTTTTCCGCAATAATACTCGAATAAAAATCGGCTGCAGAACGAGGCCGCAAGAAATTATAAACCTCTGCTTTGAAAATTTTGGTCCATTCCAAGGGCCTCTCTAGGAGGTGTGAAGGTTGTTGTTGTTGTAGCAGTGCTTCGCCCCACCTAACAGCCGCGACCGTTCACAAATTGTCATCAATATCCTCTAACGGGAGTCCAAGGAAACTTGCTGTTTCAACAGGGGTGGACCATAATGAAAGGGGTGTTAGAGGCGTTGGTTCCACATTACAATTAAAGAGATGGTTGGTGTCATGTGGGGACACATTGCAAGCGGGGCACACATTTTGTATGTCGGGGTTGATTCTGGATAGGAAAGAATTTAACCTGTTACAGTATCCAGAACGAAGTTGAGCAAGAGTGACATGCGTTTCCCTGGGGAGTGTGGGTTCCTCTTCCGCAAGTTTCGGGTACTTTTCTTTGAGTACTGGAGTCACCGGGAAATTCCTGGAATAAAAGTCCGACGCCTGTTGGTGGAGTTCACCAAGGACCTGCTTGTGTTTTTTGTTTCACACGGCTGAGTTCTCAGGTGCCGTATTTGCTCAAAATGCTTACAGAGATGACTCCTTAAGCCCCTAGGCGGTGTTGTCTCATCAATCAGATGTCTGTTGGGATGCCCAGGTTTCTGGGTATTCAACAGGAACTGTTTGGTTAGCATCTCATTTCTCTCCCTGATGGGGAGTATTCTCGCCTCCTTATGTAGATGGTGTTCTGGGGACATAAGAAGGCAGCCAGTGGCAATTCTGAGAGCAGTATTTTGGCAGGCCTGTAGCTTCTTCCAGTGGGTAATTTTGAAAGTCTTTGTATTCGATGTAGGGAGCACGGACACTATCTCAAAGAGTGCCCCCCCAAATGCTGCTTGTGTGATACAGCAGTAGGTACTAAAAAGGCAGATCGTTTAAAGGGCGCTGGGGAAAGTGAACAGACAGGCAGATGGACAGAAAAACTAAAAACCGATGTTGAAGGAGATTCAGTGGGTTGTTAACTGCAATACAAGGCTTTACAGCTTCCCGTAAACTAATTGCCAACCTCACCTACCCGTGGCGAATCCCGTTTCGTTAGCAGTCGATGCTCATGCTACCCCGACTTCCTCATTGAACTAGGGGTGGGGGCGGCAAGGTGCAATGTGGTCATATTAAATCTTTCCCTACATCGTCGGGCTTATAGCTTAATGGTGCTTGTTACCAGAACGTACCAGATCTATAGCCGGCAAAGGACCAACAACATTGGTAGCACTACCCATAACCGATGGAAAGTTTGTTTATCGCTATATCTATGTAGACATGAAGCACGTTTCTCAAATGCTGTCTGGACACCGGTACTTCAAAAATACCTGCGCAGAGCAAAATAGTGCAAGTTCATAAGTGTGATTACGGCGATGCAGCTGAGGACGATGCTGACAATACTCGCTATGGATCCATAACTGCCAAGTGCTCGAGCAAAGAGTCGGCCAAATCACTTTCGATAATGTTAAAGTGTTTCAAAAATCAGCAAATTCCTAGAAACCACACATAGAGCACAAAAGTGGACCATGGGCACACGGTGACAGTGGCAATATGGTGCACTCCATACACATTTTTTCATCCCCATCCATAAACAAACAAAAAACTAAAGCAACACCAAAGAACATAGATCGAAAAGAAACAGAAAAAAAAATTCTCAAGTTTAGATTCACACTACATGTCGTCGCAGAAATCATCCCCCATTTCATCAATATCAAAACGTCGATTTTAGTGAAATTGTAGTTAGCAGTTTTTACCGCGAAATGAAACACATGTATGCATTTCATTCAGCATTCCAGAGTACGGCGAATTATATCTGAATTCGCTTGCTATCAGCTCGCATAATTTGCCCTGATTTTATCTACAATGTTATTTGGAAGATACTGGCTATTCCTATACGATGTTTTCCTGTTCTAGTTTTATTTCCGTCTTTTTGTTGTACAATTTGCAGGATAGACACATATTTACTCAATTGGAATGAAATTTGAAATAGCTCAATTTTAGACCAAATGCAACTTCTCTTACTCGGTACAATGTGTTCATCAACCCATGGTAGGCCAGCCTTATCTGCAATTTTTTCGCTACAAATCATGCTCAAAATTGATCCCACTAGCTTTGGCGTCCAAACCACGATAGCAACCACAAAATTCATCTATCTTCCCATGTAACCAGCGTTTAAAATATTTTCGTGGGAACGCCTGTCTGGATGTTATGGAGCCTGTGGTCGTTGGTGATAATAGTTTTCCAACTACCTGCTTATGTACTGTCCTGAAGAAATAGAATGGGGCAAATATAACAAAATCGTTGTGTAGCGATACTGAAGATGTGAACAAAGACGAATACAAACGTAGTGGTTAACATGATTGTTTAGTTGATTATTATTAGCAAATTTCTCCATATATATTAACAATGAAGGCTTTGCCAGCTAGCACAAGCGTCTCATTCAACAAACATCTGCGTTGTAATACTGTACGTCGATAAGCGACGCGGACTAATTTTGGTACTGAACACTAGTAAGTATATCCGCATTGCTCTTAATTGACCTAGATCTAACACTTGATTCACCCACCCTTCTATAGTGCAACGACACTTTCATAACCCACGTTGTCATCTCTAAAAATAGCGTACATGTGAATCACTTTCTAGGCTCCTATTACTTTTTAAATATTCGCGCATTATTTATCCATAGAATTCACAGCCATATAAACATTGAATGAAAGAAGGCGATTTAATTCAATACGAAATGTACAAATGCGTACGCGCTAACAAAAAAACCTTGCAGATAGACCCACACGCCTGCAATAAACGCTGCTCCGAAAAAGCCCACATGCCCAAAGACTTCTGCACGCACCAATTTTCACGAGAGAGAAAGTTCATAGTTTATTGAAAATACAAAATAAAGCACATTTCACAGGAAATAACACTTTGACAACATGTAAACACGACAAAAAATACATGTAAATACGTATATAAATAGCTTATGCCCATATATAATACATCACCTTTTCGGCATTGCATTTACTTAAACGTTTAGTTTTTCGTTCAAATTTATCACAAAAACATGATGAAAATAACGTCAGGGAACTATTTGCGTATTCCTCATTTGCTACATTTATACTCATAATTTCGTACACAAATTTTTCACAATTTGGTTAGTGTCACCATCTAATTGTCTCATGGTGGGCTGGCAATTACATACGTATTACCAAATAGATCGTCAGCAATTGTTTTCAATGCGAATGATATTTCAATGTTGCAGATTTTAGCGTTTGGTGATGAAGATAGCTAGAAGGGCTCAGATTGAAATAACGGTCAAAAGATGATCCACCTACCAATAAGTGCGTAAAATCCGTGCACTGACTGACGGATATTTATACCACGTATCTACATATTATATCCCTATTTTAAATGTACATTATATTAGTGATGCTCCTAAAGATGCAACCGGTACGGCCCAAAAACCTATTTCCCGAAAAATCGGTATCGATCCAAATACCTTTCGGTACCGTACCATTTGGGAAACGCATAACAGGACTCCAAGCATCTTACAAAAACATTGTTTGTGTACAAATAAATGAAGAGTCATACAAAAACACAAACAAAAAGGTAATTTAAATAAAGATTTTTTCCTCGATCCAAGATGAGCAACCCTCATTTTTTTAGTCATACGTCGCATAAAATTGTGTCTTTCAAACAGTTTTGTGTGCGAGTAGGCGGGGAAGTTATTGGTTCTTAGCACCAAAACACCGACGCAAAACCAACAATCTCATAACACACTCTTACTAACCCGGTTCGAGGGAGTACGGATAACATCAATGCTCAGTGTCCTGCAGCCCTCGTTAGTGCGCGACGAGCTTGAACGCTACCAAACTGGGTGACACAAAAATAAACAAAATAAGGCACTAAAGAGACCCAGGACACATAACGTGGCAGGGGAAAGAGGCTATGCACATAATAGAGGTCGCGAGAGATGACTGCTATTACGTTGTTGATTATTAAGACGTACTTTCGTAATAAGAGATTGTATTTAATCACAATAGGATACGGTAGATATATATACAGCTGTTGTGACAAATAAATGATTAATAGTATATGGAATACAAAAATTATGATTTATGCAAGTTTGACTTATTTCACGGAATGACCAAAATATCTTCATATTTGTAGTCTGTCCCTTTTATTACAATTATGTATAGGAGTTACCCAACACAACATCCCCTTTTTTGGTTGGATACTTTACCCCTGACGAGGCGTTACACTGGGCGACGTAATCGCTGAAGACGATCATTTCAATGTAAGGTGATGGTCTTTTTTGCGCCCCGATGATGTCGTATTCGAGTACTGTCGTCGTTTGAAACTCAATTCGTTTTGAGTTGGTGTATCTACATATAGATCGAATAGTGCATCAATGAATGTGTTATTTATTTTCATTTTCTATTCTTTCCTCAGCTGTCGGTGCGAGTACTGAAGTATGAGAGCACTTTCGTAACTGGTTGCGTGTGCTCTATAACCTTTTTGCTTGAATTCAGCAGAGACATGTAAATAACATTCCCTACCCGCTCAATTATTTTCCTGGTATCCATTCACAATTTGTTTTGTTTTTGTAAACGCGTGCATATACTTTTTCGTCAGTTGGACACCCTTTCCTTCGCTCCATCCACGTGACTCTGTCCAAATTGTCTTTTCATACGCGTGTCTTTTGCTGATCAATTCGCGATTAATAGTAAACGGGTTAGGGATTTTTCAAATCTAATGTAGGCAGCCCTTGTGTATGTTTTTTCCTAATACAGACTATGCCTAGCGCAGGCGTTTTGTGAGCGAGATGAGGCGGGAAGGCACGTGTTGTAAAAACTATTTATGAGTCAGTACCCTCTCGTTTAATTTTATACGATAGAGCACGTTGAAGCGAGTCAACGAATCTCTCTGCGTTGCCGTAGTTCGACATTGGGTAGTATGGGCTTGAACGTAGGTGGACAATGCCATTCTCTATCTAACAACTGTTGAAATAATCGCGCTTGTAAATGCGTTCCATATCGGAAACTAAGTCTTTGGGATGCCAACGCGTGCAACTAATCTCGTTCAAGATATCAATTAAGTTTGTTGTGTGTTCATACGACATGGGTGGTAACTATACTCGTGGCCATTTGGAACTACCGGCGTCGACAACATCTACACAGACAGAACTATTCATAGTTTTTTGTACCGCGCGCGGTCACAGCGTCAGTACATATGTAGGCAGTCTTTCCCAGGACGATGTGATGGTTTGAGCATGAATGGAAGTGACGTTTTATATGCATCTGTGGCTGCAGCAAGGGCCAGCTGATTGCAGTTACCGTATTAGCTCGATCTATATACGGAATCAATTAGCGAGCGGCCAATACTACAAAAACTTCTGGATTTGCTCTTCTGGTATCGCTAGCCATTCTCTGGATGGCACCCTTATGTATTTGTTTGAGAGACTCCGTTTAGTAAAACTGCTAAGGTATTATTGGACCCACCGGTGGGCTGTAACATAGTGCCACTATCATGATACATAAGCTCGTGTGCACTTCATACACCATCGTAATGTAGGTTTTAATTCCGCTCCAATTTCTGTAGACTTTTGCCAGCTGTTGTCGATATAATTTGGTAGTTGCTGAGTGTTGTATCTCTTTCTGTTTCGGCGTACTTCACCATCTGTGCGTTACTGGTAGCTTGTCATTACATCCGACAGTATTTGTTTTGATCTTCGCTGCGACACTGTATACCGCAAGTCGATGATGTAGTCTTCTGAGGATTTTTTGTTTTTGCATTTATGATGCGCGACAGAACGTCAGGCATAATCGAAGCCTTTGTTTGAGATTACAAGCTAGATTCCTCTTTTAGTTAGCTAGTGCTGCTAGTTGTAACTGCAAAAGAAAACGCCCGATCATCCTACTACTGTAGGTCCGCTGTTAGCCTGATGTCCGAAATGCCTGTTTTCTTACCAAAACTGGCAGTACGGCTTTATGGTCCGTATGTATCTTGAACTTTCTGCCGATATCCTCTTATGAAACTTGGTGACCTCTGCAAAAACGAGGGCGAGCACCTCTTTTACCGATCTGCTGTACGCTTTATTTCCCAGCTAGGTGTAATGGAACGTGAGGCTGGACAATCTACTCTTATCGAGCCATCAGCATATCGTTGGAGAATACATTTACCAAAAGCCGTCCTTAGATGCCGTTATGCGGCAACGATGATCTTTTCCATTTGTGTCATAGTAGTGTCAAGTAAAGCACATTTGAAGTGAGAAATATCCTCAAGGCTGTTGAAACACTTGTTTGGATGGACCTCCAATTCCATGTTACGTTTGCCTTTAGCAACTCGTTCCACGGCCCTCTAAACTACTCATTTTGTTGATGAATTTTTCCATAAAAATTGATAGGCCCAAAAGATCGCCAGTTCGGTTACTTTTGGTTGGTTCTAGCATCTCCTTAATCGCTGATATACGCTCCGTGTCGATAGGAGTCCGTCCTGGGATATAATGTAAACTACGTATTAACTTCGGTCGCCAGGCAAACTTTGCACTTTGCATAAATTTTACTAACCTTTAAATCCTACGTCCTTGGATTCTTTTTAAAAAAAACCCCTCTTCCCGTGAAAGTTTTCCGATCAACTCAAATTTGGTCCCTTTCCGACAGCAAAAATAGATCATACTATGCTGCTGCCAGTTTCTGGTCCAGACAGCATTTTTATCTTACCTGTTTGGAAGACTGGGCTGGAAAAGATTGTTTTAGAAGTAGCAATGTTGTTCTTTATATTTGTAAACTTCAACTTCCTCGGTGGGTTGTCTATCTACTGTTAATTTGATTTGCAGGTATGTTATCCAATCCATTTTTTGGAAAACCGACTTCTCTTCGCGAGAATTTAGAGCTGTGATGCAGTCGAGCCCTAACTCTTTTCGGCAATTGAACCGCACTTGATAAGAGTAGTCCAATAAGCATAATGTCGCAAGAAATATTGTCGTTTTGTGCAAATTGCGTAGTTTTATTGTACATTTTTATGGTCAGTAAAGCAACTTTGTGCAACGCAGTGGATGGTTATTGAAAAAAATTAAAAAAAAAATAGTTTTTTATAAAATAATTATAAAAATTGATGATTTTTTTTTTGGATCAGAGGATATATTGCTAGGGTTTGGTATTATTTCAATGTTTTTGGGCAATATTTACAAACATACTTTTGCTGATAGTGTAAATTTTGTACAATTGACCCAGAAATTGAAGAGATTGAGTACTACATCATTCACCTAATATCGTATATGATTAATGTTGATTGCTGATGAGCACAAATGCCACTGCTTCTTCTACAAGTTCTACATTAATATTTTATAAATTTGAATAATCTAGAGATATAATAATTGTAATTTTCTGTGATAAAAAGACAATTCGGCGGAAGAGAGAATAATTAAAGGTTTCTAAGTGGGATGAAAGTTACACTAATGAAAAGAAAAAAAAAAAAAAAACAAAAAACATTTAATGTTATTATTCTTTCCAACTTATTTCTCAGCCACCACAAAAAAAAAGCCCACGAGGGAATAAACGGTCAAAGATTCAAAAGCCATTGACAACCATAAATGCTCGATTCATTATTCGAACCAATCATCACGGTCGTTATCCACCATAGTCCAGTGACTACCGGGGGTTTGAACATGGATTACAAAAGAAACGTTGCGCACACATAATTTTCGGTAAATAGGGAAATTGCATGAGACAAAAACCACGCACTATTGAGGAAAAAATTTAGACAAAAATATTTTTTTTTAAATTATTGTTCTATAGCTAGAAATATCTAATTATAAAAATTCTAGACACGAGTATAATATTTTTTAAATTTTAGAATTTACAAACCATCTCTACAAAACTCAAGTTTGGAGAAGCAGTCAGGAGAGCTTTGAGCTCTACCAAGAGTATAAGTTTATAAAATTAATTAAACTGTGGGAAGAAATTGCCTCATAAAAAAGACGAAAACGGTTGAGTTGTACAGGTATAAAAGTAATCGAAAATAATATATAAGAACTTCCATATAACAAAATCATCAGTATCAAAAAAAAAAAAAAAAAAACAAAAAAAAAATTGCGAATATCGAGCCATGTCCGTCCGTCCGTCCATCCGATCTGCCGTTAACCACGATAACTTGAGTAAATTTTGAACCAGTATCTTGGATGAAAAATTATTTTTTACGTAGAGTTCCTCGCACTCAATCTCAGATCGCTATTTAAAAAAAATACGATATAGAACAAACCCACGCCCACTTTTTCGATATCGAAAATTTCAAAAAATCGAAAAAGTGCCAAAAATTCATTACCAAATACGATTAAGCGATGAAACTTGTAGGTATTTGAACTTATGACACAAAATAGAAAACTAGTAAAATTTTTGTACAATGGAGTGGCACCCCCCACTTTTAAAAGAAGGTATTTTTTGAAGTTTGCAAGCTGTAATTTGGAGTCGTTTAAGATACAATCATCGAGGAATTTTGGCAGGAACGTTTACACTTATTACCTTTATCTCTGCTTATAAAAATTAGCAAATAAGAGACGCCCACGCCACTTTTTAAAAAAAAAATTTTTTTTAAAAAAATTCAATTGTAAAAAGAAAAGTTTAATATCTTTACAGTATATAGTATATATGCCAACATTCAACTCCAGTAAATGATGTGTTGCAACAAATACAAAAATAAAAAAAGAAACATTTCAAAAATGGAGGACGTGGCCTACGCCCTTTTTTTTTTTTTTCTCATTTAATTTGTCTAGATACTTTTTTAATGGCCATACGTCGAATACAAATTTACCTACATTTAAATCCTTGTTAAATTTGGTAGAGACTTAGATCTAGGACGATTAACTGTTTTCTCTGTGAAAAATGGCGAAATCAGGTGGAACCACGCCCAGTTTTTTATACCCAGTCCACCGTCTGTCCTTACCTTACTCGGGGAAAAGCCGTTAAAAAAAAAACACATAACTTGAGCAAAAATCGGTATATCTTTACTAAACTCAGTTTCACGTACTTATCTGAACTCCTTTGGATATTGGTGTAAAAAATGGCCGAAATCCGACTAAATGACCAGCCCGACTTTTTCGATATCGAAATTAAAAACAACGAAAAAAAATGAAAAAATGCCCATACATTATTTGATAATACCAAGTACAACCAAAAGGGATGAAACTTGGTATTGTATTGGTCTACTACGCAAAGATATAACTTTTAGAAAAAAACCTTTGTAAAATGGTGTGATACTTACAATATTAAAGTAGAAGAAAATGAAAAAGGTTTTCTGGACGAAATCAAAAGCCCCCTTGGAATCTTGGAAGGAATAATGTTTCGTGGTATTACATATAATACATAAATTAAGCGGTACCCGACAGATGATGTTTTTCATCGACAATCCTGGTCCAACATTTTGGTCGATATCTTCGAAAACGCCTTCACTATCCAAACTAAGGGCCAACTCCCTTTTAAAAACCCTAATACTCTTTAATTTTGATACCCCTGCGATAACTGTTAATCAAACATAATTTTTCTAGGAGTCCCACAGTCCTTGGGTCCACGTTATGCGATTAAATCTCGAAAAGCGTCCAACACAATATAGAACTAAGCAGAAGAGTCCCTACGTAACACACTCTTTTTTAAAATACTCATGTAAAAACACAGACCTGGCACGCATACTACACCTTTCCCATTTATTTGAAAATGACTTTACCCGGTAATATTAAATCGTTTACAAAAAAAGAAATAAAAAAAAAAAAAATTCTAGAGAGTTCACCCCTTGGCCTCACCACAAACCTATATATGTTAATATAAAAAAATGGCGGAGAACAGAGATAATCTCTGACGAAAAAATGCCACGCCCTTAAATGAAGATAATCTCAATCGGAAACACCACCCACCTCACAACCGCTTATAGAACCTAAGGCCCCCCCTCCCTTTTAAAAATAACTCATTAAACACACCTTTCATTTGATACCGCAATTCATCGTCAAACCAATATTCCTTCTATAGAGTCGACCCCCGCCCTGGTCCAGCCAACACCTTTATTTTCTTTAATTAAAAATTAATTTATGACGATATCTTTGAACAGGCGTGTCCCAATGGTATGTCCACCTAAGAACTACAGAGGCGCCGCACGTAGCACCCCCTTTTAAAAATACTCATTAAAAACAACAAAACAACCGTTTCATTGTTGATTAACCCCAGTGGGAAAATCGTGCAAACGCAATGGGGATATTCTATCTACGAGTCGACCGAACCCCCTGGTCCCACAAAAACACCTCTTTTGTAATAATCCTTATTTTTTATTAATAGATAAAACTCCTTTGTTTTTTGTTAAATCTGGGGGAGGTTGAGGTGGACATTTGGGGGGGGGGGGTCGATTGATTTTCTGCCCACACAGCGGGGGGGGAAGGAGCGGGGGAGGGCGGATCTGGGGTGTCCACGCGGGGAGGGGGAGGGAAGGATGCTATAGAACTAACAGGCCCCCACCACTAAGTCGACCCCCACTCGCTTTATCCCCTCCTCAAATACTCTTTTTTTAGTTCATGCCCCTTATTCCATTTTGATATACACATATGTCAGATACCAAACGGGAAGGACCGTGAATACACTTCTCCCCTCAATCATGGATGGTTACCCCACACCCTGACGAGATTTCTTTTTTATATAAACAACATGGTGATTTTTTTTTTTTTTTTTTCTTTTTTCTTTTTTCCTTTGCCCGTTAAACTTACTTTTGTCTTCTCCACCTACACTTCTACAGACAGCTGAAGGGATGG